>SJYF01000790.1:3779114-3789642 GCA_006410515.1 Procapra przewalskii | reverse complement strand
AAATTATACACATGTATATATAATCTTTACCTATTTAAAAATTAGAATAGTATCATTCTCTTTTGAATCATTGCATTTCAATTAGTTATTATTTTTTAAAATATTTACTTATTTATTTGGTTGTGGCAGGTCCTAATTGAAGCACACAGGATCTTTAGCTGTGTACTCTTAGCTATGGCGTGCAAATTCTTACCTGTGGCATGTAGGGGCTAGCTCCCTGACCAGTGCTGAAACCCAAGCCCCTGGTACTGGGAGCACAGAGTGTTAGCCAGGGGAGTGCCAGGGAGGTCCCTCAGTGAGTTACTCCTGGAGAACGTCCTTTTTTCACATGAACTGCTCTCATTCTTCTCAGAAATTCTTGCCTGGAGAATCCCATGGACAAAGGAGTGGGAAGAGCGTAAAATCTCTTGGTGTGATTGGCCTCTTGATAAACATCTTGGTTTCCAGTTTTCTGCTACAGCAAATAGTGGTGCAGTGAATATACACACACAGTGTGTGTGTGTGTGTGTGTGTGTGTGTGTATCTTTTCTCCATACATTTGTAATCATACTTATACCACCGGGCAGTGTTTACATTCTTGCCTTTCTCTTTGCTGGCTGGTAAAATTCAGTACCCACTTTGCATGTTGATTGTGAAGCTGCAGCAGCATGGTGTTTCTTATACAAGCTCATAACTGTGAAGTACTTAAGAAGCAGTATTAGTCATCATAATTAATATGCATGATGGAGAATTATTCAGCAAGTATGTTTACTTTTCTTGACAGTAGCACAAGCCTGAAAATGTGTTAGAAGAATTAATTTAAAGCAGATTTTGAGAAATTTTCAGAGCTTGAGTTTGTTCTACTCTCACATGTATATTGAGTTCTACCCAAAGTTTTTCCAGATTACTGTTTAATTTGTGATCTTCTGTATTAGAGAGACCACCCTACTTATATCTTTAGATGGTGGCATTCATTCTCAAGGAATTCGAATCTGGAGGGTTTTTTTTTCCCCCTGTTCTTGAGTGAATTAAGGGTTTATCTACTTCATGTTTGATGCTAAATATTTAGATAAGTAGTTTCTGAATTTGGCCTCACTTTTCTGAGATGTACAGGTAGTTAAAATGGGAAATACTAAACAGAATTTTTTTAAACTAAAAATGCACTAAAGAAATTGTTTCTGACCCTTCACAGGACCATAGTCTTTAAAGAGTCTCTTAAATTACCACTTTCCATTTCAGTTTTATTTGATTGAGATGGCATAAGGTGAGTATTCGTGTGAAGAGAAAATGTTCAGGGGAAAATTAACTTGAAAAGATGACTAGTAAGAGCCTGTATTTTTCAGGTCCTCCTTAATATCATCTGAGAGAAAAAAAAATTATATCCTGAAAAATACTGAAAACCAGCTAGTATGGTTTAGACGCTCATTCATGACCTGCCGGACTCCTTTGTTCATGGGATTCTCCAGGCAAGAATTACTGGTGTGGATAGCCATTCCCTTCTCCAGAGGATCTTCCCAGCCCAGGGATCAAACCTGAGTCCTCTGCGTTGCAGGCAGACTCTTTACCATGTGAGCCACTAGGGAAGGCCTGAATATAAAAACAAATACAAATCAAGAAAAAAAATCTTTAATGCAAAGAGAAAGAGACGCTCTCCTCTTTTTCCTGAGAGATTTTCTTTGAAAATCTGTAACTGTTGGTTCTTTCTCTGCCCCTTTGAGATGTAAATCTCAAAGCCTCTTCCCAGTTTTACTGTCCAGGACCGTTTTTCTCCAGAAAATAGTTTCTGTCTCTTTGAAATGTTCCCCATTTTGCAGTCTCTGTGGGGAGAAGAGGAGAGCTTCTGTGGGCACCGGGCTCCAAGCCGCAGAGCTGCCTCTCCTCATAAAGACACGAAAAATTTATTTTTTCTGAAACCAATTAGCTAACAGATGGTCATCCTAATTACCAAGGGAATTGAGGACGAACTGTGCGTGACAGATGAATGCTGTTCAAATGGGAAACTAGTTATTGTTTATCTTGAGAGCATGCATGTAATGGCCTGTATCTGATTGGTGATATAAGAAGCTGATATTTCTTTGCTTCTTCATCTCTTAGCAAACAGTCTGTGATGCACATGACATTCTGGTTAAATGCTTATTCAATAATGCACTTGTTTTCTTTCTCTTATACCTTTCTGGGAAGTCTTTATGAGGTGGAAGGAAATTTTGTTTTTAATTATATTTCCTAGGCACTAGCCAGACTAAGATTGTTAGAAGTATTTTTCAATAAACATCAGTTTTGAAAGATACACACACACACACACATGCATACATCTCCTGAACTTGTTTTAAGTCCGTAGCCTTCTTTTTTGGGGAGAAGGAAATGGCAGCCCACTCCAGTATTCTTGCTTAGAGAATCCCATGGACAGAGGAGCCTGGTGGGCTGCTGTCCATGGGATCGCACAGAGTCGGACACGACTGAAATGACTTAGCAATAGCAGCTTCTTTTTTTTGGTTAGTGCAAGGAAACCAGTTTAATCTTAAAACTCAATGGAAGATTAGATGTAGTAATTTATTTAGTTATCATTTGAAATTAAAATCTATAAAATATTTTCAAAACTTTGATATTCCTTTGACATTTAGTAAGCAAAGGCAGCTTAGGAAGTTTATTTGTAAAAATTATATAGTTTTCCTCATGTAAATTATAAGTACTGACCATATCAGGTTAATATACATATTTTAAAGTCATTTGTGGCTAAATATTGCCCAATCACTCTCCAAAACTTGCATCAACTAAAAACCTAATATTTGCTTATGAAAGTTTCACCAAAGATGTAATATTTTTAAAATATCTCATTTTATTAGTGACACATATATATATCATAGATCTATGGTTTCTGTGAATTCTGCCCTCAAGTTTATGATATTCCCAGATAATCAGCCTACTTTTATTATTTCTGGAACTATGGTCATAAAATCAGAATTATTTCTTCCTTAAATGCTTGGAAGAGCCCACCTTCTAATTAGGTTTTCCCAGTAGTTTGCTGTGCTCATTGTAAGATGTGTCCATTTAGGTGGCTGTCCATCTTTCTAGTTACCCATTAGTCATCAGCTTTTCAATAATTTCTAAGTTAATTACAAGTATCAGTTGAGTCTGATGTAAATGTTCCAGCATGCATATCTTTGTAATGTAGGGAAATAATAATAAATAAATTTAAAAAATAAAATAAAATAAAATAAAATAAAATAAAAAGAAATATCCAGAGTACTCTTTGCTTAAAAAAAAAAAAAGTTCATCTTTTGAATGCAAACTATATATACAAACAAAAGCGCATATGTAAGGTACTTTGTCTGAGTACTAACAAACACATACACCTATAATCTAAACTTCTGTCAAGATGCAGAANGTCAAGATGCAGAAGATCATCACCACTTCAGAAATGTGCCATGTGGCTCTTTCAGGTAAATATTAATACCATCCTCACTCTCCAGAGCCAGTTAGTTTCCTGATCATTTTTCTTCCACAGGTTATTTCTGCTTTTTAGAAATGCATGTAAATGCAATGATACAATAAACTCCCTTTTGCATGAAGCTCCTTTCACTCAGTCTAATGTTTCTGAAATTCATTCCTGGCATTGTGTGTATCAGTAACTCATGCCATTTTGTGGTTGTTGTTTTGAATAGTTTTTATCCTATGAACGACCAGTTCATAGGATAGTTTTTATTCATTCTTGTATTGGTGGAAATCTGGGCTGCTTCCAGGTTTTCTTTTTCTATTATGAATCAAGCTACTATGCTTATTGTCTTTTTGTGAACCTGTGTTTTCATTTCCCTAGGTAAGTCCTCAGGATACATCTGAGTTAATGAAAAATGGCCACATCTTTTTCAAAAGTGGCTGTATCATTTTACATGCCCACTAGTAATATATGAGTTCTGCTTGTTGAAATCATCAGCAGCATCGGTGTTATACGGTGATAGTTCACGATGATGGTTTCAATTTCCACTTTTATAATGAATGGTAATGTAATGTGTGCTTTTTCCCGTGTTTATTGCTCATTAAGGACTCCTGTCCCAATTTTAGTTGGGCTGTCTCTTTTGAATGTTATGCTTTAGTGTTCTTTGTGTATCCTAGATACCTGTCTTTTGTTAGGCATGTGATTTGTGGGTGTTTTTAAGTCTGAGGTTTGCATAATCCTTTTTTATGTGATGTAATGAGCAGAATTTTTAATTTCATGTAAGTCAAATTAATTTTTTCATCCCCCCCCCAATTTTCTTGAGCTTCCCTGATAGCTCAGTTGATAAAGAATCTGCCTACAATGCGGGGGACCTGGGTTCGATTCCTGGGTTGGGAAGATACCCTGGATAAGGGAAAGGCTACCATCTCCAGTATTCTGGCCTAGAGAATGCCATGGACTATATAGCCAATGGGGCTGCAAAGAGTTGGACACAACTGAGTTTCTTTCACTTTCTTTCTTTCTTTCATGACCCATCTAAGAAGCTTTGTTCCTCCCCCTTTCATATTCTTCTTCTTTTTTTTTATTTTCTTTTTTTCTTTTGTTTTTTTTTAATTTTTATTATTATTATTATTTCCCTACATTACAATACTGTATTTGTTTTGCCATACATTGACATGCATTGGCCACAGGTGTACCCAATCTCCATTCTTCTAAGTTTTCTTCTGATGCCTTGATAGGTTTAGTTTTTATACTGAGATCTATGATCCATCATGTGCATCTTTATATACAGTGAAAAGAGGTGGTAAAAGTTGATTTTTTAAATGGAGATGAAATTCACATAACAGAAAACTACATTCATAATGTTTTACAACCACCAACTCTACTCAGTTTCAAAACAGTTTTTGTCACCCCAGAAGGAAACTCCTATTCATAATCAATTGCTCCCTGTTCTTACTATTCCTCAGCTCAGGGCAATCACCAATCTACATTGTTTCTATGAATTTGCCTATTTTGGAAATTTCATGTAGGTGGAATCATAAAATATAGGATCTTTTGTGTCTGAATTCATTCACTTAGCATAAAGTTTTTAAGGTTCATCTCAGTTATAACATGTCAGTACTTCATTAATTTTCCTGAATGTGTAATACTCCACTGTGTAGATGAACTACAATTTGTTTATCCATTCATCTCTTGATGGACTCTTGGGCTATTTCAATCATTTGGCAATTGTGACAAGCACTACTGTGAACATTTTTGTATTTATTTGAATACCCGTTTTCATTTCTGTTGGGTAGCCATACCTAGGAGTGAAATTGGTGGATCCGTTCAGCTCAGTTCAGTCGCTCAGTCTCACCCTACTCTTTTCAACCCCATGAACTGCAGCCTGCCAGGCCTCCCTGTCCATCACCAACTTCCAGTTACCCAAACTAATGTCCACTGAATCATATCCATTGATGGTGATGCCATCCAACCATCTCATCCTCCGTCGTCCCCTTCTCTTCCTGCCTTCAATCTTTCCCAGCAACAGGGTCTTTTCAAATGAGTCCGCTCTTTGCATCAGGTGGCCAAAGTACTGGAGTTTCAGCTTCAACATCAGTCCTTCCAATGAACATTCAGGACTGATCTCATTTAGGATGGACTGGTTGGATCTCCTCGCAGTCCAAGGGATTTTCAAGAGTCTTCTCCAACACCACAGTTCAAAAGCATCAATTCTGTGTTCAGCTTTCTTTATAGTCCAACTCTTACATCCATACATGACTACTGGAAAAACCATAGCCTTGGGTAGATGGACCTTTGCTGACAAAGTAATGTCTCTGCATTTTACTATGCTGTCTAGGTTGGTCATAACTTTTCTTCCAAGGAGTAAGCGTCTTTTAATTTCATGGCTGCAATCACCATCTACAGTGATTTCGGAGCCCATAAAAAGTAAACTCAGCCACTGATTCCACTGTTCAGATGGCAACTTTAGGTTTGACTTTTTGAGCAGACACCAAACTCTTTTTCACAATGACTGAGCCGTCTTACATTCTTGCAAGCAATGTCCAGGTTTTCAATTTTTCCACCTCTTCACTTCTCCATTCATTGTTTTGGTTTTTTTTTTCCCTCTCTATTGTAGCAATTTCACTGGGCGTGGAGTAACCCCTTTTTGTTATAAGATTCACTTATTTTTCTATTCATATTTGTAGTTTATCTTTCAATGTTTGTTGAAAAGACTTTGTTTACTTATTGAATTATTTTGGTACTTTTAGTAAAAAGCAAATAAACATATAAATATGTATCTTTCTAAATTCTGTTCTGTTCTATTTATTTATGGCAAATCCTTATATCAGTATGTCGTCTTTATGTGTGTGTGTGTGTATGTACCTATATCTGTGTATACTTTATTGAGGACTCACTGACATTCACAGAGCTGTAATTTGAATGCATATAGCTTAATGTGTTAGGAAACGAGTAGACCTGTGAAACCATAATTTATGCCATAAACATCTATCGCCTCCAAAGCCTCCTTCCATTATCTTTATTCATTATTTTTATTATTATCATTAGTGAATGGGAAGATCACTTAACATATGATTTACCTTAGACTTTTCAAAGTGCATAGTATAATAGCGCCAACTACTGGTGCCATGACAGACAGTAGAACTCCAGGAATCATTCATCTTGTATATATAACTATGTAACTAAGACTTTTATTCTTTTACTAATAACTCACTATTTCTGTTTCTCCCAGCTCCTGTCAGTCACTATTCACTCTCTGCTTCTGTGAGTCTGACTGTGATAGAGTCTTCAGATAAGTGATATTATGTAGTCATCTGTCCTTTTCATTTGTCTTATTTCACTTACCATAATGTCCTCCAGGTTCATGCATGTTTCAAGTGGCAGGACTTCCTTCTTTTTTAGGCTGAATCATATTTAATCATCTGCATGGACCGCATCTTCTTTACCCCCTCATCCATCAGTGGACACTTAAGTTTCTTCCATGCTTTGGCTATTGTGGATAATGTTTCAGTGAAAATAGAAGTACGTTTATCTCTTTGAGACTGTGATTCCACCTCCTTTTGATTTATACTCAAAGTGGGATTGCAACACTGTTTTGCTTATAGAGCTTTATAGTAAGTATTGAGATTACGTTGAAAAGAATTCCAGTTTTTTCCCTTTTGTTTTTCTATACTAGATTCTTGAATTTTCATGTAAATTTAAGAGTCAGTTGCTAATATTCACAAAAAGCTTACTGCTGTTATGAGCAGGGTTGTATTTGGTCTGTTGATCAGTTTCTGCTACTGAATGCTAGACTGACTCCATGATGGGAAGGAAACATTTGCAGCGTGATTTCAAATATATGGACTGTATTGAGGACTGTATTTTGTAGCTACTTACAATCCAGTAGATATTTTCAATCTAACTATTTATGACTTTGGGGATTTTTCTCTCGTGTGCTGAGAACCCCCTCAAGGATTCTGTGACTCTGTGTGGTTTTGAATGCTCTATTTAACTCTAGTAATCAGTCAGAGAGGGACAACCTGCCTTCTGAGCGAGGCGTGCCCTCTTCTGCTTTCTATGTGTTTGAGATGAACTACCTTCTGGAAGTTAGTTGCTAACTGGGACACTTCCCTACCTCTTAATACTCCTTGTAAAGGGTGAACTGCCATGCTCTAAAATTAGTGTAAATGGCCCTGACACGTATCGCAGCTGGAGCAAGGGAGAGATGGTAGCCACACTGACTGTTTCAAGTTCATGCTCACAGTTAATCACCTTGAAAATCCTTTGATGCCATCTGCCACTCCTCATCTTTTGGCCTTTCCTAGCTTGGGTTTCTCAGGAACTTCTTCCTCTGTGTGTGCTCCCCCTTCCTGTCCTTCTAGCAGTGAGTAATTCCAAGCAGGCTTTGCTGTGTCTGATTCCACCCACTTTTTATCCGCTGCTTGATTTCCCTTCAAGGAGACTTACTTAAAGACACAGTTGATTATGTTTAGCTTCAACAAAAGAGGGTATAGAAACACAGATGGATATTGACGAGTAAGAAGAAAAGTTACTTATTTTTTGTTGAAACCTTTTTATTTTTAATCTGGAGTGTCTTAGGAGGCCTTCTAAATGTAAAACTTAGAAACAAGGACTCCTCCAACAATAACTTCTTGATTATTGGTCTTAAACACACTCAAGTTTTGTGATGTTATATTTTGTAAGGATTTTTAAAACTCATTTTGTTTTGTGTCTTTGTTTCTTTTGCTTTGTTTTGATTTTTTGTTGTTAAGAAATGCTGATTAGTTTTAGTGCCAGGAGAACTATGGGAAATCATTTTTAAGGGACAGTCTCCGGGTTTTGACTATTTCTTTAGATGTGTTCGGTTTCATATAGAGCTCAACATAAGTTGTATTACAAAAAGAAAGATTTGTGCACTCCATTATCATTATGAACCCATTCATTTTTAAGAAATTTTTGTAAGAAGCAATACTTTGTAACTGACATAGAGATGACCCCCTGTGTTTATGAACAAGAGACATATGGAACCACAGCTCTTTAATAATCTGTATATGCCAGAGTGGGGAATTATCTTAATTTAGGTGCACAGGGTGAGAGTTTGTAAACATTCAGATTAAATTACAAATAAAGATTAAAAAGTCATATGAAGAGAGCCAAGAAATAAGAAACTTGCAGTGGAAAAGTAGAGCAGTAGAGGAGTACTGATTTCTGAAATGGTAAACCCTGCTATAGAGTCTCAAGGATTAAAACAAGTTGGTGATTCCATAAACAGAGCAACGAAGAAAAAATACATTCCAACCTACAGAAATAGACTCAAATAAATATAGTATTTCTCTTGTGTTTTTGTCTTGAATATAATATTACTTATTAGTTTTAAGCAAAATTTTAGTCCTTTTGTTTATAAAATAAGTAACAATGAGTTCCCATTCTCCCGCTACGAGATTGATACAGATCCGAAGTCTGGCTGTGCTGTCACTGGGGATGGAGAAGTGAGCACTCTCATACGTCTCTGTGGGAGTGAAAACCTGTGCATCCCATATGCAGAGGACTTCAGTACTAATGAAAATAAGGAATGCATTTACCCTTGGGCACAACGGCCTTCCTTGTAGGATATTATTCTACAGATATACCTTTACAGATACAAAAGAGACAAATGAACAGGTTCCATTTTTGAGGCATTTCTCCAAAAAATTAAGAATCAAAAACAATATGAGTTATGAAACATTTATAATTCATACAAAGAAATATAATTTACACAATGTAGATATAAAGCATTTTTTAAGCTTATTAATATGTCATTTCAGTTTTCGTAATTTCACTGATTTTACGTCAGCCTTATATATTGAGAACTGGAGACATGGGTTTTAAATCTCTTCTACACTAACAGTTTTCATGTCTTCAGGATAGAAACGCAATTGATTTTTAAATAATTAAAGGATCTTGATCAGTCATCTTATTAGTTTAATTACTTGTGAAATATTTTGGATCTTCCCCATAGTAATGTATTCTTTCTTCTGTGATTAAATTTATAGACCAGCTTAGCCAGATTAAGGGATCCAGTTTATTTGATCAAACATTAGTCTAGATGTTGCTATGAAAATACTTTTTAGATGCAGTTGATATTTACAAACAGTTGACTGTCAAG
Organism: Procapra przewalskii; assembly: GCA_006410515.1. Classification (NCBI taxonomy): domain Eukaryota; kingdom Metazoa; phylum Chordata; class Mammalia; order Artiodactyla; family Bovidae; genus Procapra; species Procapra przewalskii. The sequence continues at coordinate 3,780,103 of SJYF01000790.1, read as the reverse complement.
TAAAGGAGATTACTCTCAATAATATAGATGGATCTTTAGTTGAAGGCCTTATGAACAAAGACTGATGTTTCCTAAAAACAGAATTCTGTCTCCAAACAGTAATATAGAAACCATGCCTCAGTTTCCAGCCTTTAGACTCAAGACTGTAGCATTGACTCTTCCCAGATGTTCAGCCTGCCCACTTGCCTTGCAGATTTCAGACTCTCCAGCCGCTCTGTATGTGTGTGTGTGTGTGTGTGTGTGTGTGTGTGTAGGCATATTATATGTATAAATATGAATACATGGAAATGAATGCAGTGATAACAAGTCTAATGTAAAATCTGCATTATACTATAAAAATTGTAAATATACCATCCTTTACATACTTTTTATAGAAAGTAGAGATTAATGCAGCTTTCTGGACTTTTTTCCTGATTTTTTAAAAGAATGCTTTTATCATTAAGAATTATTTTTTTGTCACATTCCTAAGTTATCTTAGGTTTTAGAGCTCTCAAATATTTCCTTCCTTAAGTTGTGTTTTGTTTCAATATCACCTTTGGAATATCAAATACATGAGTTTTAGTTTGGAAAAGGCACCAGTGTTCTTAAGTTGTAACTTTCCATGTAGGATTCTACACAGATAACAGATGACATGATAAACATCAAGATGGTATAATTTGCACTCTTTTTTCCTTTGATCATTGGCATTATTTTTCTCATAAACTTGCATTAAGTTAAAGGGGTGTGCCTAGAATAGAACAAAATGATTTCTAGCCAGCACTGAATGTAGTGGCATTCAGCTGGGTGAGGAGAAATAGCCTTACCTTAACTTCAAGTTAGACACACAATTAAAATGAAAATCACTTCATACTATCCATTTTCTAATTGTTGATATTCCTGTAATTATTACTGGAATAAAATGTATTATACTTCATTCTGGCCTTTCTTTTAAAAAATGTGAGAACTTTATAGAAGTAATATTTAATGGCTTATTATTGTAATGCCTATCA
>SJYF01000790.1:3735926-3747945 GCA_006410515.1 Procapra przewalskii | reverse complement strand
GGTACACCTGTGGCCAATGCATGTCAATATATGGCAAAACAAATACAGTATTGTAATGTAGGGAAATAACAATAATAATAAAATTTAAAATTAAAATAAAAAAAAGAAAAAAAAACTATTTCTTTTACTCCTCCTCACCTCCAATTTCAAAGGTCTTCCCTTTCAGCTATAATAATGATTCACACACACCCACATCATCACATACACACACACACACACACACACACACACGTGTATGTATATACACATCTCAAACAGGATTTCAGTGTGATTTACTGATTTTTCAGCTTAGTACATTATCATTTGACTTCCTGCAGTGGGAAGGATGGATTTAGTTCTCTTCTATCCTTCCCCCATCAACACAGGCCAATAAAAATACCCACATACATTTTCCTTCATCTCACGCTTTTAACATTTTCCATTAATTTTTGCTAACAATAATACCATATTTTTTACTATTATGACTTTGCAAATATTACTCGCAGGTGAGTTATGTAATGTGCTATGGTTCATTTAATCTTATGATTTTTTTTTGTTTATGTGGTATATAATTCTCTCATTTTGTGTGTGTGTATATACAGTCATGTGATTTCTATGTATGCATCACTGTTTTTATCCTTCCTAACAAATCTATTTGAAAAGTATCCCTCCTTCATTTATTTCAAATGCTTAGGTTTTCTCTCAGTTTGAATTTCACAGAGAAACTGGATGTCTGGACTCTTGGATTGGATCAGCGGTTATCCAAGTCTGCTGAATTTTTGCCATCCTTACATTTCCTTTCACTCACATCCTGTAGATTCCTTTTGCTGCCTGCCAGGGCTCTTTTAGGGTCTACATCCTGTATCTTACTCTTTCCTGGCTTTCTAATATTTTTTGGAGGGTACTCCAGTAATTTCCTTAAAGTGGATATATGAGTGTGATTGTTGCAGAATGAGTGTGTATTCTTTCTGTCATTTGATTGATCATTTATCCTGATATAAAATTCTGGATTATAATTCATTTTTTTTCTCAGATTGAAATGTTTCCTCATTTTGTTTGTTTTTTATTCCTTTATAATATTGATGCCTTTTAAAATACCTATTGTTTTGAAAGCCCTGTGTTATTTTTTTTATATATGCAGCTGTGTTAGTCAATACTAGATATTTATCTAATATAGCTTCCTTAAAGCCAGTTTATCCAGAAAGTGAGAGTGTTAGTCACTCAGCTGTGTCCAACTCTTTGTGACACCATGGACTGCAGCCCATACAATCCATGGGATTCTCCAGGCAAGAATGCTGGAGTGGGTTGCCATTCTCTTCTCCAGAGGATCTTCCCAGCCTAGGGATGGAACCTGGGTCTGCCTCACTGCAGGCAGATTCTTTACCATCTAAGCCACCAAGGAAGCCCTAGTTTATCCAGATAATACATAAATTTTGGCAAGTATAGACTTACTTGCCTATGACTTAATATACCATAGACATTAAATAGGGCTTCCCAGGTGACTCTGGTAAAGAATGTGCCTGCAATGCAGGAGATACAGGTTCAAACTCTGGGTAAAGAAGATCCCCTGGAAAAAGAAATGGCAACCCATTCCAGTATTCTTGCCTGAGAAATCACATGGACAGAGGAGCCTGGCAGGCTACAGTCCATGGAGTTGCAGAGTCAAACACGACTTAGTGACTAAAAAACAGACATTATGCAATGTTGGAAAAACTCACTGAAGCCAAACTTCTAGATATAAATACAGAAAAAGGCAAATTGTATCTTTTTAATAATCAAGAATGTACCAGTTGAAATATGTGAAATTTGTGTTTCTTAACCTCTCTGTGCATTAGTAGGCTATGTTTTAAATAGAGCAAATTGACAGAGCCGATTTTATGAGGTGATTGTTCAGATTAAGCTAGTTATTATATTCATAATTCTTAGGATAGTGACTGCCATCTAAGCAATCAAAAGTGTTAATTTCATTAGATAGATAAAGGAAAATAATTTTAAGCAAGTTAATAAAACTATAACAATGTTATTAGTGAGAGAGCCACTTTGCATGATAGCATATATTGAAATTTGATATGGGACAATTTAAAACCTCTGAATTGAGGTTTTTAAAACAGCTTTATTGAGATAGAATTCACATGTTATACAATTTACTCATTTAAAATGTACAATTTAAGTTTTGTGTGTTTTTTTTTTTTTAGTACAGTCACTTGTAGGTACAACCATCACTGAATTAAATTTTAGAGCATTTTAACACTTCAGCAAGAAACCCCTCACTCTAGATATCACTGCCTGCACACCTCTTGTTATCCCAGCTGTAAGCAACTGCATATCCATTTTTTGTCTCCATAGATTTGTCTATTCTAGACATTTCATTTAAATACAATTACATAATATGTGATTTTTGTTGCTGGCTTCTTTTACGTAGCACAGTGTTTTTAAGGTTCAGCCTTAAAATATATGTCAGTTCAGTTCAATCGCTCAGTCATGTCCGACTCTTTGCAACCCCATGAATCGCAGTACGCCAGGCCTCCCTGTCCATCACCAACTCCTGGGGTTCACTCAGATTCACGTCCATTGAGTCAGTGATGCCACCCAGCCATCTCATCCTCTGTCATCCCCTTCTCCTCCTGCCCTAATCCCTCCCAGCATCAGAGTCTTTTCCAGTGAATCAACTCTTCTCATGAGGTGGCCAAAGTACTGGAGTTTCAGTTTTAGCATCATTCCTTCCAAAGAAATCCCTGGGCTGATCTCCTTCAGAATAGACTGGTTGGATCTCCTTGCAGTCCAAGGGACTCTCAAGAGTCTTCTCCAACACCACAGTTCAGACGCATCAATTCTTCGACACTCAGCCTTCTTCACAGTCCAACTCTCACATCCATAAATGACCACTGGAAAAGCCATAGCCTTGACTAGACATATCTGTGTCTAATCCCTTACTATGGTCCAGTGTTAGTTCATTGTATAGATGTACCACATTTTGCTTTTTTCCTTTAATCAGCTGATAGGCATTTGGGTTGTTTTCACCTTTTGGTTATTTTGAATAATATTATTAACATATATGACAAGTTTCTGTGTAAATTCATGTTTTTATTTATCTTGCTTTTAGAAATCTTGGATATGGATAGGATTGGAATTTCTGGATTATATGTGCATGCAATGTTTAGCTATTTGAGGAACTGCCTGATTTTGCTCCCAAGGGGCTGCACCATTTTACTTTCCCATCAGCAGGGCATGAGAGTGCTAAAGACTTTGCATCTTTGGCAATACTTATTATCTAACTTTTTGATTTGGGCCATGTTGGTGTGTGTGCCTCTTGGCAGTTTACCTATCTTTTTGGATAAATGTCAGTCAAATCCTTTGGCTGTTTTTAAATTTGGCTGTCTTTTTATTATTGAGTTGTGAGTGTTCTTTATATATTCCAGGTACAATTCCCTTTTAGATATATGCCATGAATTCAAATATTTTCTTTTATTCTGCAGGTTGTATTCACTTACTTAACAAGTCCTTTGAAGCATTAAAGATTTTTAAAAATTTTGATGAAATTCAGTGTATTTTTCTTTCATGCTTCAGCTATTGGTATCATGAAATAATCTGTGGTTTTTAATATTTAGAATTATTTACATGAAGTCACCTAAGTTATTTAACGTGTACAGTTTTCACTTTAAAGAGTCAATTTTTATATCTCAGTTTCACTTCCCTCTATAAAGTAATAATAATAATAATAGGATATGTTAGTGTTGACATGTATGCAGGTAAAGAAGCAACAATTAGAAATAGACATGGAACAACAGACTGGTTCCAGATTGGGAAAGGAGTAAGTCAAGGCTGTATATTGTCACCATGCTTATTTAACATATATGCAGAGTACATCATGTGAAATGCTGGGCTGAATGAAGCATAAGCTGGAATCAAGATAGCCAGGAGAAATATCAATAACCTCAGATATGCAGAAGATACCACTCTTATGGCAAAAGTTAGGAGGAACTAAAGAGCCTCTGGATGAAAGTGAAAAAAGAGAGCGAAAAAGTTGGCTTAAAGCTCAACATTCAGAAAACTAAGATCATGGCATCTGGTCCTATCACTTCATGGCAAATAGATGGGGAAATAGTGGAAACAGTAACAGACTTTATTTTGGGGGGCTCCAAAATCACTGCAGATGGTGACTGCAGCCATGAAATTAAAAGACACTTGATCCTTGGAAGAAAAGCTATGACAGACATAGACAGTGTATTAAAGAGCAGAGATATTACATCGCCAACAAAGGTCAGTCTAGTCAAGGCTATGGTTTTTCCAGTGGTCACGTGTGGATGTGAGAGTTGGACTCTAAAGAAAGCTGAGTGCTGAAGAATTGATATTTTTGAACTGTGGTGTTGGAGAAGACTCTTGAGAGTCCCCTGGACTGCAAGGAGATCCAGTCAGTCCATCCTAAAGGAGATCAGTCCTGAATATTCATTGGAAGGATTGATGCTGAAGCTGAAGCTCCAATACTTTGGCCACTTGATGCAAAGAACTGACTCACTGGAAAAGACATTGATGCCGAGAAATATCAAAGCCAGGAGGAGAAGGGGACGGCAGAGCATGAGATGTTGGGATGGCATCACGGACTCAATGGACACGAGTTTGAGCAAGTTTCAGGAGATAGTGAAGGACACGGAAACCTGGTGTGCTGCATTCCATGGGGTTGCAAAGAGTCAGACATGACTGAGCGACTGAACAACAACAGCTAGTGTTGACATGAAGAAATCCTGTCCTCAGCGTTGATTTTGAAGACTTGCTCAAGTTGGCATGAAATTTTTCATACAGAAATATTGTCTGTAAAGCATTATTTACATGCCAGTTTCATATTTGCACATGTGCTATTTAGGCAGTCCTACTCAGTGTATAATAATAGTGAATTATTTCTCATTGTATTTTCCATATGGAACAAAAGTTGTGCTATGAACCTATATTTTCCCACTTAAGAAAATTTCTTCCTATGCTTAATAAATATTGAAATATATAAAAGCTTATACTTTATATTCCATTGAAGAGTATTTCACACACTTTCATTTTCCTAGAGTATATACATGATCACCTCTGTTTGCTTATTATCTATCAAATGATCTTTATCTTGATTACCCGTGTTCATTCTCTGTTAACGTTACTGGATTTTTCCGGAGAAAAATATTGTTCAGTTTTGTCGCAATAAATAATGTCTGTGCCATTTAGAGACACAACAAGATGTGAAATGAACACCAGGAAAACAAAAGTTGGTAAGAACCAGTGATGTAGAAACACAGAGAAAATATGCAGGTGAAAGCTTGGCTTTGGTGGCTTTAAAAGGAAAGACAAGTAACTCTGAAACATGATATAGTGCCAGGCCTCAGATTTAGGGAGATCTTGGAAGCAGCAATGCCAGAGGAAAAGGGAGATGCTGATGAAAGACAATCAATCCATATAAGAGAATAACAAAACACGGGCAAGGAGAAGGAAGAGAGAGTAGAGGAGCTGGTGAGATTTTCAGTCAGATTTTAGTGGGAATAAAGGAATTATTCAAAAAGCAAGAGACATTTATATTGATTGTGTTTTTTCAATGTTGTGGTACAAACTTTCTTAAGTACAGTTGAGAAAAACTCCGAAGAATAGATCTTGATGAAAAATGCAGTTCATAATTTCAGGAAAGGATAATAGTGACCTGGAAAATTGATATATGCCTTGTAGTGTTCCAAAATCACACAGATTCTGTGATGCAGTTAAATGAAGATTGTATTTGCCAACATTCAGTGCTGAGAAGGAAATGGCAACCCATTCCAGTACCCTTGCCTGGAAGATCCCATGGATGGAGGAACCTGGTAGGCTGCAGTCCATGGGGTCGAAAAGAGTCAGACACGACTGAGGGACTTCACTTTCACTTTCAGTACTGGGTCTGTTTACTCTACCATATGCCAATGACGTGATCATCATATGGGTAATTACACTGCTGTCTGAGACTTGGTTTCCTCAGCTGTGAGAACATGAGGAAAATACCTTTTCCACAAGATTCTTTAGAGAGTGAACCAGATGATAATAATACCCCAGTCACTTGTAGGCAAGGGCTTAATAAACAGGTTGTTTCATTACAATTAGTAAATTGCAAACCCAGTGTCCAGAGGAGTCCATCACACACCCAATAATGTTTCAGTAAGTCCAACATTAAAGTTGGATGTGGCAGCAATAACTCCCAGATGGCAACTCTAAAAATAGAACAAAATATTGAAATTAGGGAAAATGTTCTTTGGGCTTTTTAGCAGCCTCTTGACAGGAAAGATAATTTAGAAACCAAACTGAGTCAATGCTTGGTATACACACTGAATCTTCCTTGGTGCTATTTATTTGTAGTCAATACACTGACTAAAGAACTACAAGAGCTAAAATTACTGACAAATCAGAACTACATGCTGAATTATTCTCCTGCATATCAAAGTACATTTAAAGCTGCTGTTCTCTGATCCAACATAAATACTACATTGTCTTCTATTTTTATATGAAAACCTGGACTTTATTCTTCCCATCAGATATGATGTCTATTATGAATGGAAGAGCCAGAAATTGTAATCACTCATGTGAAATAAGGAATGAGTATTAATTTCTTAGTATGGATAACTGTACTGTTGTGTGAGATGTTAGTATTAGGAGAAACTGCTGCTGCTGCTAAGTTCCTTCAGTCGTGTCTGACTCTGTGAGACCCCGTAGATGGCAGCCCACCAGGCTCCGCCATCCCTGGGATTCTCCAGGCAAGAAGACTGGAGTGGGTTACCATTTCCTTCTCTGATGCATGAAAGTGAAAAGTGAAAGTGAAGTCACTGAGTTGTGTCCAACTCTCAGCGACCCCATGGACTGCAGCCAACCAGGCTCCTTCGTCCATGGGATTTTCCAGGCAAGAGTGCAGGGGTGCCATTGCCTTCTCCAATTAGGAGAAACTAAGTAAAGGCTATTGAAAAGTAACATATTTGCCTAATTAATAGTTTGTCTGTCAGCTTTAAATGTATTATTGCATCATACTTAGGATCAGAAGTCAGTCAATACAATCTGATTTTAAAAAATTCAGAAATATTGCTCTATGATTTTTCCAGTAGTCATGTACGGATGTGAGAGTTGGACTGTGAAGAAAGCTGAGAGCTGAAGAATTGATGCTTTTGAACTGTGGTGTTGGAGAAGACTCTTGAGAGTCCCTTGGACTGCAAGGAGATCCAATCAGTCCATTCTGAAGGAGATCAGTCCTGGGTGTTCTTTGGAAAGACTGATACTGAGGCTGAAACTCCAATACTTTGGCCACCTGATACAAAGAGTTAACTCATTGGAAAAGACCCTGATGCTGGGAGGGATTGGGGGCAGGAGGAGAAGGGGATGACAGAGGATGAGATGGCTGGGTGGCATCACTGACTTGATGGATGTGAGTTTGAGTGAACTCCAGGAGTTGGTGATGGACAGGGAGGCCTGGCGTGCTGCAATTCATGGGGTCTCAAAGAGTCAGACATGACTGAGCGACTGAACTGAAGCATGTTTATTTTCCACATTTGTCATTTGCCTTGACTTCTTTAGCATTCCTTTCACTTGTTGAAATTCAGTAGCTTATAGGAAAAGTTTTCACATATGGTGTTAGGCCTTGTCTTTATTTAATGCTTGTTAATATTTAATGCTAGTTTCAAAAATGTCGCTACTGAAGTAGAAAGTTATATTCTTAGATTTCTTTTAGAAATTTCTAGATTGTGAAAGAAATCATTATTGATAAATAATGCATATTATTACAAATCCAAGTTTCTATTTATAAACCCTCAAAACAATTTTGAGCATACTTTGGAAAAGATCATATTTTGATGAAAGACACCTACTCAAACAAGCATAATCCCTACAGTAGCTTTTGTAAACAATCATAGACATATTGCCATTAAAGAAAGCTTGAAGTATAATTTACATACCATAAAATTTACCCATTTTATATATGGATATATACCATTCAGTGATTCTTATAATTTAATGAGTTGTGCAACTATTACCACAATCTAATTTTAAAATGTTTTTATCACTGCAGTAAGCTCCTCATATCCACTTGAAGTTCTTAACTTAGTCTGAGATAATGAATCACCTATTTTTTGTCTCAGCAGTGTGGTACTGTCAGGGCATTTCATATACATCAGTCACATGCTACATGATCTTCTCTGTCTGTCTTCTTTTAGTTAGTATAATGTCTTTGTGGTTTCTGCAATTTGTTGCATGGATAAGTGTTGTATTCTTTTTCATTTCTGAATGATATTTTGTTGTATGAATGTATCCCAATTTATTTATCCATTACTAGTTATCCATCCACCTGCTGATGAACATTTGGGTTGCTTTCACATTTGAGCTATTTTGAATCGTGTTGCCATGGACATTTGAATGCAAGTCTTGGTGTGGATGTGAATATTTTCCTGAACAATATCTAGTGATTAGTATTTCTTACTTTAATGAATACTGTAAAGTGGATTGCATGATTTTGTAGCTCTATGCCAATTTATTGTTTTTCAATTCTTAGCTTCCTTTTCCTGTTAAAAAAAAAGTAACCATCAGCTTCAAACAGGTAAACTGTCAATGCAAGTCAAGTGTTTGCACTTAATTTAAAAGAAGAAGTTCTATTAGGAAGCATAACACTTGTGAGAAACAAGGCACCTTATCAGAAAGCTGAGAGTAGATAATACCAGGATAAAGATTTCAAATTGTTTAATTATCTGCATATAGCACCAAATATATGTATATATTTTGAGTGCCATAGCTGCTCTAGGGTACTTGTGTCTGCTTTAGGTTTAAAGATATGGAAGGAAACTCTCATTTATTATTTACAAATAATGGCAAATTTACATTAATTTTTAAAAGAGGAATTAGAATGCATATTTATCTATTGAGTTGTGAAACTGCAAATGGAAAATTTCACATGACTATTTCCCTATATTATTTATAAAATAAATACTACATTTTCTTATATATTTCCTATATTTGCAAAGAAACAGTAATTTGTAAAACCTCAGTTTTACAATTGGATTTGATTTCAAAGTCTTATATGCTGTACCCTTATTCTAGGGCTGATAATTGCCCCTCAAAATGTTCAGATATATCACAACTACAAAACATTGATTTTCCAATAAATATTTAGCAAACAACAACATTATTATTATTTCTGTCATTATTTTTTATTTGAGTATCTCCATATTATCAGGGAGGAAGACATGTTCCTCTCCTCCTCTATGTTGTCTGGCTAGTCTAAGAATTAACTTGACATGAGACAGTTTCACAGGAGATAATCCACAGTTCAATCACATGTACACATAATAACTCAAATAGAAGAAAAGCTCATGAGTGCATCTGTTAAGATGGTTGTAATGTCATAATGCATTTTTGTTTATGTATGTTGTGATCATACATAAAACTAGTTTAGGAAAGACTGTTGCAGGCGTGTGAGAAAAAAAAAACAACACAAACATTTATTTGAGCTTATTGGCTGGCACCATTTTGTATGCATTATCAATCTGGAACAGGTTAAAATGCTATGTTGAAAATGAAATCAGACTTGCTTTCAAGCTGAGCTCTGCTGTGTCAGTACGCAACATTCCTACCTTAAATTCAGTGGTGTCAAGGTTCTACCTAAGAGGCCTCTTTTAAGAACATTGAGAACTATATGCTTCAAGTGAGGGTGCAAGAAATGTTTTATATTTTTCTACATGAGGAGAACCTTTGAAAACTGCCTTTGGTTCAGTAGACCCCATTAAATTTTTTTGATAAATATACAGAAGTCATGGAAACACCATATTTGTATCATTCACATTCTGTTACTACCATCAAATATGTCTTTGATTCATTTCTGAATTTTTTCTCAAAGAACAATTATTCAGTACAGCGATTTTCCCAAGAATAACAAGATTTCCTTTAATGCAGTTTATCATTCCCCAAGACATCATAATATTGTTATGTATTTACACCATTACTTTTCTAGAGGGAGATTCTAGTATTTAAATCATTCACACTCTCCTCCTATATGAAAAAGAGAGAAAGTTAGTTATTAGAGAGAAAGTTATTATAGAGAAAGAAAAATTATTTGCTGAAATATTTATTTGTGATACTGTTCAAGATTTAATTAACTAGATTAATTAATGCTACCTTATGGGCTTCACTGATGGTTCAGTGGTAAAGAAGCTGTCTGCAATGTAGGAGCCGCAGGAGACACAGGTACAGTCCCTGGGTTGGGAAGATCCCCTGGAGGAGGAAATAGCAACCCACTCCAGTATTCTTGCCTGGAGAATCCCATAGACAGGAACCTTGCGGACCACAGTCCATAGGGTTGCAAAGAGTCAGACACAACTGAGCACCTACACATAATTATTTCTATCCTAGGCAATGCTAAGCAACCAACTAGGCCATCCATGTATGTTTTTGCTGGAAATTACTCCTGTTTATTGAGCAAGCCCAGCAGTCCTGGAGGTGGATCTTTTATGCTACGGAGTGTAGGAAATGCAACCCTCACCCTAACCCCACCTTTACAGCTGTGATTGGCTGTAAGGTTCTCAAGGAACTTTTGTTGGAGTTTTTTTTTTTTTTTTTCTCTGCCCTTAGTTATTTGATCTTGATGACTATTCACTTTGGCGATATGCTTCCAAAGCAAAAACCGTATCATGCATTGATGTTTACATTCACATATTACCTATATTACATATTGATCACTAGTGTATTGTTATGCTTTCAGTTACAAAATCAAATCAATCACACTTGGTGCATGAAGAAAAATGGAACAGAAAATGTCAGGAGAGCCCCGTACCTACTAGAGCAGAAAGAGTTCAGAATCAGATTTATTTCCAGCCAGTCAGAATCAATATCCTTGACAGAACCTGAAATGTCAGTTTACCGTGTTTCTAGAATTCTTTCACATTTGCCAATTCAAATGACTATATTCTCAATCTCCTATAATTAACAACGTGTAATCACTATTATTATATCTGAACTGAACTGAAGGTAATATTAAATCAATAATATCTTCATAATTATATACAGCCCCTATGGAAATTTTGCAGTGTTCCAATGATGTTTTTTAATAAAATTATATTATTCACGATCCAATCAGAGTCTGTGCATTGTTATCCTGCTATGATTTGCAGCTTAATCCCCCTTTAACATGAAAAGACTTACTCCCACAATTGCCAGAAATACTCTCAGCAGACAGCAGTTGGCTTATGTCTCCCAAGTGTTAATCTTTTCAAAGCTCTGAGTCTTCTTTCAGCTTTTGATGGCATTCATACATTGGAAAAAAAAAAATGGTCCAGGGTACTTGTTATATTGAGTGTCCCACATGTGACCTTTGCTGCATGAATAGGTTTGGGGAAAACACTCTAGAAAGTTCAGTGCATCCTTGGTAGCGTTGCACTTCCTTTTTGCATAGCGTCAGGAGATACCTAACGTCAGAGTGTTCCCAGGTTTGTGAGTCTCCGCTGATCATGAGGTTAAGGTGGGCAGAATGGTGACTTTTCAGATCTTTCTACCTTCCAAATGTGTTTGTGTATAAGCATATATGTTCTTTTTAAATATTCTTTTCCATTGTGACTTATCACAGGATATTAATTTAGTTCCCTGTGCTATACAGTAGGACCTTATTGTTTCTTACTTTAAATGTTTTTATTCTATAAATGTAAACCAAACTGAAACTGTATTGGTCATATTGAATTGTTCCCTGGATTGGCTTAAAATATTCCTCCTTGTGGCTGGTAAACTTCTTGCCTGAAGTTCATCTACGTTTTCATTTTCATTTTATTAATACCTTCAAGGTCTTACATGCTTGTATTCAATGTGTATTCCTGTGACCACCATTCTTTTTAAATCTAATCTGCTTGATTTTATTTTTAACTTGGGTACTGGGTTTATATACATACAGTGAGATTTTTTTAAAGATTTATATAGGCTTTACAGCCATACGGTATAAGGCTCTTCCCACATGTTCTTTTTGTCATCTGTGTTTGTTTTTTCTTTCCTTTTAAACAAATGTCTTATTATTAATGCACATGTTAGA
>SJYF01000790.1:3704352-3728041 GCA_006410515.1 Procapra przewalskii | reverse complement strand
TTTTGGACTCTGAGGGAGAGGGAGAGGGTGGGTTGGTTTGGGAGAATGGCATAAAAACATGTATACTATCATGTAAAAAAAAATAAATAAATAAAAAATTAAAAAAAAAAAAGAAAGATAGGTCTTAGAGTATTTTTTGACCATGTTAAAGAAATGAAGAATAGATTCCCTTCCATTTCCTTTACAAATAGTTTAATTTTGAAAGAAATTGAAAGGTAGAAGGAAGTGTGAAAATGTCAGTCACTCAGTCATGTGCAACTCTATGTGGCTACACGCACTGTAGCTTGTTAGGCTCCTCCGTCCATGGGATTTTTCCAGCCAGGAATGTTGGAGTGAGTTGCTGTTCCCTTCTCCAGGGGATCTTCTCAATCCAGGGATGGAACCTAGGTCTCCTGCGCTGCAGATGGATGCTTTACCATCTAAGCCATCAAGGAAATTACTTCTGGCTTTCAGTTTGTTTCAAAATGAATCTCCTTTTCAAAGAGTTTTCAAACAAAGTGAAAGATAGAAGTAAGTTTTCATTGAAATAACTTTAGAGAAAAGTGGAATTTCTATAAAATTTAAGGGGGAACAACATGATTTTCCTATTTTCTTCTGGAGTTTTTCCCTTTGTGGTTGTAAGGGAACTAGTATTGTCCTGAATTCCTGCCTTCCTGTACTGACAAAGACCTTGGTTGAAGACAATTACATTCTCTTTCAGGAGTCCATCCCTGAGCGATAATGAGGTGTGAACACATTCCTCAGAAACCACAGACATGCCAAAAGGGCAATTTAACACCTCTTCAAAAGATAGATGAGATATGAATTATTTATAATGAGCTCCGACCAGACTCTGTATGCACCAGCTGACTTCAAAACATGAACTGGTGTGATATGAACTCTTTTCCTGGAACTTGTGTATTTTCTCCCCAGGCAGAGGTCATAATCTTTAATCTACTTAATACTTTTATTGCAGGGGTGCTGAGAACAACTCTCTATCTCTCTCTCTCAATTTCAGACTTCTGTTTACCATTTTGTCCAGGATGTGTGTGTGTGTGTGTATGTGTGTGTGTATGTGTGTGCCATGTACCTCATTTCTATATATCCTACATTGGAGTGGGAAGGTTAGCAAACATTTTCTGTCTTATCTTGCAATCTTCAAATATGCATGATAAGAGCATGCTCCATGCTCTTGAGTCATGACTTCTATATATAAGATGATGTTAATAAGTTAAAACACAGCTACACATTTCCCTTAGCATGTCTGGGTTATGTCAGAGTTCAACCACAGGGTCACAGAAAGGCAGTCATGGTTTTGCGGCAGTTGATTATTCTAGTATCTCTAAGGATGATACGTATTTTCATTGTACTGAGACAGTTGATGAAAAAAGGAATCATAGCCCCAAGCTACCAGCCCTAAACCAGTTTGTCAGAGACTTTCATGGGGCCTCCATGTTGCAAGGCAAGTTAAGTTCCCAGAGTTGTTTTGCAAATAAAGATTGGTTTTAAATGACTGTGTAAAATAATTCATTTACTTCACTGATAGCTTTGTGAAGAGTCATTATTTATGAGTTAAATTAGTCTCTTCTTTTTGCTCGTCATACACTCATCTTAGCCAATTATTTTTCCCTTGGTAAATTTAAAAGTAAGCCAGAACAGATATTGGCAAAATATCAACACCATTAGAGAAACATTCAGAACATTTCTCTTATGGAGATCTGATTGTTAGATGAGATTCTGAAATACACACTGAACAAAAGATTTTGTTTTCGGTATTACATAAAATTGAAGCTGTAGTTTCCTCTTGAAAGATTCTTATTATGTTCAGTGCTGCTACATTATGCAGAATCCATTTTCCAAAAATTCTCAAGTTTAAGTTCCCATTAGTAGCGTGAATAGAAAATAGATGCAGAGAGAAGAAGGTGTACAAGGAATAGCTTAGTGACATCGTGAAGTAGCTTTCCACTGAGAATTCGAGCCCTTGTTGATTGTCTTGAGTCTTTCAGCAAGGACAGCTTTTCAGTAAGCATTAATTCTCTCTCTCTTTTTTCTGTTTTACATGTGACAATTTCCTCTTATCAAACTGTAATTCCATATATAGCCTTAGGGAACTACTTTCTTGAAATTAATCTACTAACCAAAACTCTGTAATCGCTTCTGTTTTTCTCATATTTAATTTTGTGTATTTTCTTAATAGTTTTAATGTAAAGACATCAACAATCATAAGGAATACTATCATTTAACTAATAAACTGTGCAGGCGAATATAAAATATGATCACTGAAATATTCATATCAATTGCATGATGCTTCTAGATTTTTGAAAAAGAAATCTTT
Organism: Procapra przewalskii; assembly: GCA_006410515.1. NCBI lineage: Eukaryota > Metazoa > Chordata > Mammalia > Artiodactyla > Bovidae > Procapra > Procapra przewalskii. Next base: position 3,725,727 of record SJYF01000790.1, on the reverse strand, counting down.
TATTGAGAAACACACTTCATAGAATTTAGAATGCAGAGTAATTATGCTAGAAGGTTGCATTTTTGCTGAAGTACATGCTGCTGCTTCACTCATGTCCAGCTCTGTGCAGTCCTGTGGACTGTAGCCTGCCAGGTTCCTCTGTCCATGGGACTCTCCAGGCAAGGATCCTAAAGTGGGTTGCCATGCCTACCTCCAAGAGATCTTCCCCATCTAGGGATTGAACCCACGTTTCTTTTGTCTCCTGGAATAAGAGGTGGATTCCTACCACCATTAATGCCACCCAGGAAGCCCAATTTACTGATACACAATTTTAAAATAAATTATTGTGATATTTTTCTTTCTTTTTTTGTGGTTATTTTATTTTATTATTTTTTAGTTCTATTTTAAAATTTTTTAATGTAACTTTGTTTATTTTAATTGGAGCCTAATTACTTGATAATATTGTATTGGTTTTGCCATACATCAACATGAATCCACCACAGGTATACACATGTTCCCCATCCTGAACCCCCCTGCTACCTCCCTCCCTGTATCATCCCTCTGCGTCATCCCAGTGCACCAGCCCCAAGCATCCTGTATCCTGCATCAAACCTGGACTGGTGATTTGTTTCTTATATGATATTATGCATGTTTCAATGCCATTCTCCCAAATCATCCCACCCTCTTTCTCTCCCACAGAGTCCAAAAGACTGTTCTATATATCTGTGTCTCTTTTGCTGTCTCGCATACGAGGTTATCGTTACCATCTTTCTAAATTCCATATATATGTGTTAGTATACTGTATTGGTGTTTTTCTTTCTGGCTTACTTCACTCTGTATAATCGGCTCCAGTTTCATCCACCTCATTAGAACTGATTCAAATGTATTTTTTTAATGGCTGCATAATACTCCGTTGTGTATATGTACCACAGCTTTCTTATCCATTCATCTGCTGATGGACATTTAGGTTGTTTCCATGTCCTGGCAAATATAAACAATGCTGCAGTGAACATTGGAGTACATGTATCTCTTTCAATTCTGCTTTCCTCAGTGTGTATGCCCAGCAGTGGGATTGCTGGGTCATAAGGCATTTTTTTAAGGAATCTCCACACTGTTCCCCATAGTGGCTGTACTAGTTTGCATTCCCACCAACAGTGTAAAAGGGTTCCCTTTTCTCCACACCCTCTCCAGCATTTATTGCTTGTAGACTTTTGGATCGCAGCCATTCTGACTGGCTTGAAATGGTGCCTCATTGTAGTTTTGATTTGCATTTCTCTGATAATGAGTGATGTTGTGCATCTTTTCATGTGTTTGTTAGCCATCTGTAAGTCTTCTTTGGAGAAATGTCTATTTAGTTCTTTGGCCCATTTTTTTTGATTGGGTCATTTATTTTTCTGGAATTGAGCTGCAGGAATTGCTTGTATATTTTGGAGATTAGTTATTTGTCACTTGCTTCATTTGCTATTATTTTCTCCCATTTTGAAGGCTGATATTTTTCAATTATATTCATTTTGTTTTTTAAATTATTTTAAAGATGTTATTTTATTTTTTTAAGTTTTCCTTGGCTTGGTTTGTGTTTGATATCTTTTATGTTAACTCTTCAGCAAATAAAATTGCACTGATTTTTATTTAATTGTGAAAGAAACTAAGGAGAAATGCTCATTTCTGAGTAAAATGTTTTTTAAATTTCAAAAGTTATGTTCCTAAAGTATCCTTATCGTTATTTCAGATAAATTCATTCATACATTGATTTTAAAAATAACTTCCGTATTCTACATGGGAGGTACTAACAGGGTCCTTGGATTAAAATGAGGAGCAAAAATATAATTTTTCACTGCTGTTCTAGTAGGGTATATAGCTATTAAACAGCTATACAAAAATGTAAAATGGAAATGTGGCAAGTAGAAATATTATTATTATTATTCTAATGAACCCACATGGTTTTAATCTGGAGTGACTGAGGGTTGACAGGGAAAGCTTAGGCCATTGGAAAATTTCAGTTCAGTTCTGTTCAGTCACTCAGTTGTGTCCGACTCTTTGCAACCCCATGGACTGTGGCAAGTTTACCCAAACTCATGTCCACTGAGTCCATAATGCCATCCAACAAGCTCATCCTCTGTCGTCCCCTTCTCCTCCTGTCTTCAATCATTCGCAGTGTCAAGTCTCTTCCAGTGAGTCAGTTCTTCTCATCAGGTGGCCAAAGTATTGGTGTTTCAGCCTCAGCATCAGTCCTTCCAATGAATATTGAGGACTGATTTCCTTTAGGTTGGATTAGTTGGATCTCCTTGCAGTCCAAGGGACTCTCAAGAGTCTTCTCCAGCACCACAGTTCAAAAGCATCAGTTCTTCGGTATAGTCCAACACTCACATCCATACATGACTACTGGAAAAACCAAAGCTTTGACTAGATGGACCTATGTTGGCAAAGTAATGTCTCTGCTTTTTAATATGCTGTCTAGGTTGGTCATAACTTTTTTTCCAAGGAGCAAGCATCTTTTAATTACATGGCTGCAGTCACCATCTGTAGTGATTTTGGAGCCCCTCAAAATAAAGTCTGTCACTGTTTCCATTGTTTCCCCATCTATTTGCCATGAAGTGATGGGACCAGATACCATGATCTTAGTTTTCTGAATGCTGAGTTTTAAGCTTTTTCACTCTCTTCTTTCACTTTCATCAAGAGGCTCTTTAGTTCTTCACTTTCTGCCATAAAGGTGGTGTCATCTGCATATCTGAGGTTATTGATATTTCTACTGGCAATCTTGATTCCAGCTTGTGCTTCATCCAGCCCAGCGTTTCTCGTGATGTACTCTGCATATAAGTTAAATAAGCAGGGTGACAATACACAGCTTTGATGTACTCCTTTCCTGATTTGGAACCAGTCTGTTGTTCCATGTCCAGTTCTAACTGTTGCTTTTTGACCTGCATACAGATTTCTCAGGAGGCAGGTCAGGTGGTCTGGTATTCCCATGTCTTGAAGGATTTTCCACATTTTTTTGTATTCCACACAGTCAAGGGCTTTGGCATAGTCAATAAAGCAGAAATAGATGTCTTTCTGGAACTCTCCCACTTTTTCAATAATCCACCAGATGTTGGCAATTTGATCTCTGATTCCTCTGCCTTTTCTAAATCCACCTTGAACAACTATAAGTTAATGGTTCACATACTGTTGAAGCCTAGTTTGGAGAATTTTGAGCATTACTTTGCTAGCATGTGAGATGAATGCAATTGTGTGGTAGTTTGAGCATTCTTTGGCATTGCCTTTCTTTGGGATTGGAATGAAAACTGACCTTTTCCAGTCCTGTTTTCAAATTTGCTGGCATATTGAGTGCAACACTTTCACAGCATCATCTTTTCGGATTTGAAATAGCTCAACTGGAATTCCATCAACTTCACTAGCTTTGTTATGACACATTTCTTGAAGGGAGGCAGAAATGCCCTACCATGTGGGCACATAGGTGGGCTGCAGCAAGGGAAACCAGTTTCCACCAGGGAGAGGCGGACCCATGGGAGCTTGCAGATCAGAGTCTTTGCTATGTCCTCCTGGGAAGAGTGAAAAGAACCCAGCATTGTCTAACTTGAGTAATGCCAGCAGGCTTTGGGCTGTAAGGGTGACCCCTTCTTGTCTGAGACCTGGCCCTGCCTTGATTTAGGGCAGGCAAAATATTGACTTGAAATTTGAGAGTTCCATACAAAACTGGTTGGTGTGTGGATTCGGGAATGACTGGTATGCATGTGGAAGGTGTTTTCCTATTCTCCGAAGCTGTTTATTATATTGAGGAGTTATTGAAACCTGGGTGGAGGAGTCTGTTCTCAGACAGCCAGGACCTGAAGATGTCAAAACACCATAAAACACTGTTAAAAACAAAGACTGGTATGCATTAATGGCCTGGCATTTAGCCTAGGTGGAGTGATTAGGGGAAGGATTTTCTGAGTGTTATTTTGCACTGAAGTTTCAATGATAAATAGATCATGAATATGTTTTTCTATATGAAGAAAGACATGAAAATATTTTAGTTTAGGAAATGCTTCTACTTTTGATGTTATCTAAAAAAACCTTGTCTGTTCTGAAAATAGAATATGTTTACTATTCTATGTAAACTTCTATATTTTCTCATAAACGTTTTATAATTTTAGCTTTTATATTTAATTTTCTGAAATACTTTGACTTAATACTCATATATGATTTGAGGAAGAGTTCTGTGTTTTTGTACTTGAGGATGTGACTCTCCAGTTGTCCCAACACATTTTGTTAAAATGACTAATTCTTATGCAACGAAATGTTTCAGCATCCACGTTGAACATGAGTTAGTCTGAGACCACCATCACTCTCTCAACAAAAAATTGTAATCAATGAACATGGAGTTCTTCTCATTTATTTAATTCCTTAGTCTCTTTTAAAAATATTTTGTAACTTTAGGAGTATAAATTTCACAATTTTTCATTAGTTTAATTTCAAATTATGTTGCCATTTTCAGGCTATTGTAAATGATTTCTTTCTTTAATTTTATTTTTGAATTGTTCATTCCTCAAGTATAGAAATTTAATTGATTTTTATGTATTGATCGTGTATCCTATATCTCCCTGAATTCACTTTTTAGTTATCATCCTTTTAGTTTCTTAAGATTTTTCTACATACATCTTCATGTATTCTGCAAATACAGATCATTTTTCTTATTCTTTTACAACCAACCTAGACTTTCATTTACTGCTTTGGCCAGAAGGTCTAGTATAATATTGAATATATGTGGCGAGACTAGACATTCATTTCCTTTTCCTCATCTCAAGGGAAAGAGTCTAGTTTTTCCCCATTGTGTGTGATATTAGCTGGTTTTTCCTTTGTCTGTTTTGTAGATGCTACTTAGAAAGTTGAGGAAGTTACCTTTTATTCCTAATTTTTTGTTTTGTTTTGTCACAAAGTGTATTGGATTTTGTCAGATAATTGTTTTCATTTTGTCTGTTGACATGATCATGTGATTTTTGTCCTTTATCCACTGATGTAGGGTATTGCATGATTTGACTTTTGGCTGCTAAACAAACTGGCATGGATTGAATCAACTAGCACTTGTTGGGAGATGACGGTTGGGTCCAACAATAAAGGCTGAGCGGCCAGACACTCACAGAGAAATGGGAAAGAGTCAAAGCCAAAGCCAGAGGACAGCTATCCTTCAGGTTTACGTTAAAAAGTATATGAGAGTCAGTGCACTTTGATCTTATTTTCAAAAGATGTGAGTTACTCTCAAGTGTATACATGAGGTTCCTTTATTATAATTTGGTATGTAAAATTTATCAAGCAAGTTATTTTTAAGAGTTTAATCAGAAAAATGTTAGTTTCATCAGATGCTCTCTATTGAGATAATCATGTAATTTATTAAGTCATTAACATTTTCAGTTTTGTTGACAGATCTCCCAATATTAAATTACTTGTGTTTCTTGAGTATATTAGCTCAAGCATCTATTTTGTCATTCTCTGTCAGATGAAAATATTCCAAGTATGGTATTTTCAATTTAAATTTTAGAAGTGAAATGGAGCTATCATTTCTGATCTTCAGTTTAAAAATCAGTGTGATACTCCTAAAGAAATAAGATAAATACATAATCAATGGTGACTTTTTTTGTAATAGATTATATCTCTCAGAGGTTAAATTTTCTTAGTATATTTAAAAGTGTTAACCCTTAAGACATGTTTGTGTGAGTCTGTAGAAATAAATGGAGAAGGCAATGGCACCCCACTCCAGTATTCTTGCCTGGAAAATCCCATGGACTGAGGAGCCTGGTAGGCTGCAGTCCATGAGGTCGCTAAGAGTCGGACATGACTGAGTGACTTCCCTTTCACTTTTCACTTTCATGCATTGGAGAAGGAAATGGCAACCCACTCCAGTGTTCTTGCCTGGAGAATCCCAGGGACGGGGGAGCCTGGTGGGCTGCCGTCTGTGGAGTTGCACAGAGTCGGACACGACTGAAGAGACTTAGCAGCAGCAGCAGGAGAAATAAAGATCTTTGATATTTTGCCTTGGGATATGATCTATTAAAATATATATCAAAAATTATAGATGTGTATTTATTGCATTATTTTTGGTGTGTCTATTTTTCTGTAATTCTTTTAACTTTTGAAGTTTTATATTTTGTATATTTCCTCATTCCCTGTGTTTTTCTTGAGTAGTCTCTCCAGGTATTTTTTTTAATTTCAATTAACACACTTTTATAAATCTTATAAACTTATCTATGGTTTTATTATTTTTGATCATAAAAATGTCCCCTATTTCATTGCTTTTCTTCCTCCATATTTATTATATATTTGTTTCCTTCTTTGAATTATTTAGTTTCTATTCTAGTTTTTGTGTTCATGGTTTGTACATTCATTTTTCTTTATTTTTTTTTACAAATGTATTTAAAGTTATAAATTTCCTTTTAAAGGCTGTTTTAGTATCAGGTTGTTTTTTTCCATTGTACTGTATCCCAGTTTTATGAATTTTTAATGGCTACTTTGTTTAATCCAATGATTATATAGTAGTATGTTACTTACTTTCTATACATATGCTTTTAAAGCTCTGCTTGATTACTGATTTCAATAGTGAAAGAAAGTATTTAGAATGAAGACTCTTTAGAATTAGACTTTCTTTCCTCCACTTCATCCTTATAGTTTTCAATGTTCTATGTTTAGTAGAAAAATAATGTTATTCACCATTTGTATGCTCAGCTGCTCAACTGTATCCGACTCTTTGCGACTCCATGAACTGTAGCCCTCCAGGCTCCTCTGTCCATGAGATTTCCAAAGCCAGAATACTGGAGTGGGTGCCATCTCCTGCTCCAGGGGCTCTTCCCAACTCAGGGATCGAACCTGCGTCTCGTGTGCCTCCTGCATTGTCAGGCAGATCCTTTACCAGTAGCGCCACCTGGGAAGCCCCTTCATGATGTATTAGATTCTGTATTTGTGGACATATCACTCACATATGTGTACATATATTCCTAAAGGCATCCTTGTATGTAGGGGTTTCCCCTGGCAAGCAATCTGCCCGCAGTGCAGGAGACCCTGGCTCAATCCCTGGGTCAGGAAGGTGCCCAGGAGAAGGAAGCGGCAACCCACTGCAGGGTTCTTGCTTGGGAAATCCTATGGACCGAGGAGCCCGGTGGGCTGCAGTCCACGGGGTCTCGAGAGTTGGACACAACTGAGGAAGTAAACCACCCCCACTACCATGTCTGTGTGCATTCATGAGTACACGCTTGTGTGTAATAAGTGTGTAAAATATGCAGCTCCAATTTTATTCAAATTCTGTGTGAGGGTTTTTTTTTTTTTTTTTTGTCTTTTAAAAATCTGATTGATTTGTCAGTTTCCTAGAGAATATTTTAAAGGCCTTTGACTCTACCTGACAGCTAATCCTGATGACAGGTCTGTCCTGGAAGCCAAGGGCCCTCCAGCCCAGGGCTCCCTTCCAGCTCCTGGCTGGTCTGATGGAGTCAGCGTCTCCATAATGAGCTCTGTAGTCCCTGCAGAGATGAGAAAGGAGAGGCCAGCTCTTTCTGCTTCTTCTCTCCTTGCTGGGAAACAAAAGTCAAGTTTTTGAACTACATTTTGTAAAAAAAAAAAAAAAAAAAATCATGCTTCTTGTGCTTTCCTGGGTTCAACATCACTGCCAAGCATTTTATAAACAACTCTCCCATCTGGATCCTCTGGTTTTATTTCTGCTGGATGAAAAGGCCTCTTTAAGTGCTACTTTAGCATAAACATCATGTGAATAGGTTTTCTGAGTCCTTGCTTGTCTAACAATACGTTTACACTCCCTCAAAGCAAAGTCAACTCTTAAACACACAGTGAGTTATTTACAACCTCTTCTTGTTTTTCTTCCATCATAGCAAAGAAGGGCTTCTGTAAGACCTATTTTTTTGTTATTTACTGTTATGTGTCATTACAGAGAAATCTGAAACCATCTGCCTTTGTGTCTTCGGCAGGTAGCGTTTTGGCTTTTGAGTTTGCATTTTAGGGTCACTTCTCCATCAAATCGAAGTCAGGTATCTGTTTTCCTCCCCCTTTCTTACTTTCTATATTTACTTTTAATGATTTGAAAATATTATAGGACTCATAATTTTTTTTTCACAATTTTAAGACTGCAGCGTGTCCCTGACCTTGATGGCAGGCTATGCTATTCCTTGAATTTTCCTGAATTGGGCAAGACTAACTGGTGACTTGATGTGTGTGGATCCCAAGACCAAGCCTCCCCTCCTGGAGTGGGTGCCAGCAGCTGCGGTGCGGAGCTTTATCTGTTTGCTCTGAGAATTTCTGCTCTTGTAGATCCTTTGCTCCTGCTTCTGTCATTGGCCTTGTATGTTGACACTTCCAACATCGCTGTGCCTTCACACACGTGGGAGAAACAGCCATGGAGATGCTTCACACAGTTCAAAAGGGAGGAGATGTGCAAAGGAGTGTGAGCACTCAACTTTCGCTTTAGTGTAGCTTCTGGGTCTTTACGGGTGGAAACACATGCCCTCAAAGTGAGGGGATGGAAGGTTTCATCTTGTTTTATTTATTGAGCGTGACTTCTCATTCATGAGTTATAGCCGCAGATTCCTTCCTTCCTGCCTATTGCTGTCACTTGAAGGGAAAATATTCCCTGCATATCCTTGTAATAGTTTGCCCATATTTGTGTTCATCCCTTTTCTGTTCTATTTTGAATTAAATGTGCATTTCCATGGATATTGGGAAAGCACTAGAATTTTTGATCCTGAGATCAGTTCAGTTCAGTCACTCTGTTGTGTCTGACTCTTTGCAACCCCATGAACTGCAGCACACCAGGCTTCCCTGTCCATCACCAACTGCCGGAGTCTACCCAAACCCATGTCCATTGAGTTAGATGCCATCTAACCATCTCATCCTCTGTCGTCCCCTTCTCCTCCTACCCTCAATCTTTCCCAGCATCAGGGTCTTTCCAAATAAGTCAGCTCTTCGCATCAGGTATCTTCCCTGGTGGCTCAGAGGATAAAGCATCTGCCTGTAATGTAGGAGACCTGGGTTCGAAACCCTGGGTTGGGAAGATCCCCTGAAGAAGGAAATGGCAACCCACTCCAGTATTCTTATCTGGAGAATCCCATGGACAGAGGAGCCTGGTGGGCTACAGTCCACAGGGTCGCAAAGAGTCGGACACAACGGGGCGACTTCATTTTACTTTCTCTCTTTCGCATCAGGTGGCCAAAGTATTGGAGTTTCAGCTTCAGCATCAGTCCTTCCAATGAACACCCAGGACTGATATGCTTTAGGGTGGACTGGTTGGATCTCCTTGCAATCAAAGGGACTCTCAAGAGTCTTCTCCAGTTCAAAAGCATCAGTTCTTTGGTGTTCAGCTTTCTTTATAGTCTAACTCACACGTCCACTAGAAGAGTATTAATTTAAATCATAAAATTGAATGCACCATTTAGGTAGAAATCATACCCAATCTCATATCTTTCTCTTGCAAACAGGCATCTTTGGATAAATTTATGCAGAACAGTGGGCTTTGCTGGTGGCTCAGACAGTAAAGAATCTGCTTGCAATGCAGGAGACCCAGGTTCAATCCCTGAGTCAGGAAGATCCCTTGGAGAAGGAATGGCAGCCCACTCCAGTATTCTTGCCTGAGAAATCCTATGGACAGAGGAGCCCGGCAGGCTGTAGTCCATGACGTCACAAACAGTCGGACACAACTGAGTGACTAACATGCAGAACAGTGATTCTAGAAGCAACCGGATAGTGTGAAGTCTAGCCACATTCTTGGATCTGGTTTTTTAAGGGTAGAACCTGTCAGTGCCAGAGAAAATTAGAGTGTCCTTAATGACACAAAAGCTGGGGACATGTAGGAAATGGAATAAATTTGTTCCGAATGAGGAATGGATGCAACCCTCCTCCGCAAGATGTCAACAAGTGATGGCAAATCACAAGTTGTCGGGGCTGCTGCCACTCCTCCTGAAGGCAGTGAGACACGGCAGAGCACTGAAACCAGTTCTCTCACCCCGCCCGGCCTCTCTGGATGGCCGCTCAGGTGCCTGGTTTGATGTTCTCCAAATGATGCTATGTTCTGAATATGAGATGAGATATTGAAGACATGTTGTTTGAAAACCCAGACTGGGACATAAATAAAGGCCAGAAATCTCAGCACAAGGGTCATTTTTTTATTTTTGCATGAAATAGCAATTTTTATATAATCACCACATTCTATTATTGATTTAACCAGCAGGAAGAGGAGGATACATTTTTTACTTCATTGCTGCTAGATATTTATTTATTCTCTCTCAGCTGATGCTCTAACTGCACAGAAATATCCAGGTTGTAATTTTAAGAAATTCTTGCAGGGAGACAAGACTCTTTGTTTCAGCATATGAGAAGGGACCGTCCATGCTCTGGGAGGAACACATTTGATTCCAGAGTCGATTTTAGTAAATGTATTAAAAACCTGGGTCCAGACCACTGGGATCAGGCTGAATCTACTTTGCTAAGTCACTTCAGTCATGTCTGACTCTGTGCAACCCCATAGATGGCAGCCCACAGGCTCCCCCGTCCCTGAGATTCTCAAGGCAAGAACGCTGGAGTGGGTTGCCATTGCCTTCTCCAATGCATGAAAGTGAAAAGTCAAAGTGAAGTCCCTCAGTCATATCCGACTCTTTGCGACCCCATGGACCGTAGCCAACCAGGCTCCTCCGTCCATGGGATTTTCCAGGCAAGAGTACTGGAGTGGGGTGCCATTGCCTTCTCCAGAATCTACTTTAGGAAACCCCATAGAAACCTCATGGATCTGAATTAATGCTGTTTCATATGTCACTGCTACATGTCCAAAATGTTTAGGGTAAAAACCAAGCTGAGGTTAGAGTGAGGCAGGATTCAGGATGATGTTTGGTGTTTCACTGTCTGGGAAAGCACATGCCTGTATCTTTAGTCAGTTTTTAAATAAGAATCCATTTCAGATCTCCTTCCTATCTTTTCCTTAGGTCATATTTCACAAAAGTTTTATTTAAAATCAGAATCTCAGCTGAGATTAACTTTTTGACAAATATTTAACTTTTTGAACCGGAATGAACAGTGTTTATTATTATTATTATTACTGTAGCTCCAAGACACTGATAATATGTGGATGAATATTGCCACAAGTTTTGGGGGTCTCACAGTGTGTCACAAGAAAAGAAATAAGAGGAATAGGATTTTGCCCCCTTTTAAACATGTTTTTTTTATTTCAGCTGCTGCTAGAGAAATCTTAATCCTATAATATTATTTATGGCTATTTCACTTTTTAAAAAATGGCATTGGCAAGACTGTAATTAGATTGAAGATATGAACTGCATCCTGGCTACCAGAATGCATAGGAATTAAGACCCTTGTATGTGTGCATGCATTTAAAGTAGCCGATTCACACGTATTTCTGCCGGGGATTGAGAGCGTCTTTTAGCCAATTTAGTATTGCCTGTCCTTTTGCTATTTCTATTTCTCTTAAGCAGTTTTTCTGTTCCTACCCATCACTTTAGTTCCTGCATAAAATCCGTAGCAAATCGCATCACCTTTATTTTATAAATAAGTCTATAGTGAGATCAAGAGGAAACTTGAGCTGATGATCTCTAACATTATTTCTAATTTCCTACTCTGAATCTACTTTGTGTATCCTGTTTCTCAGTTTTAAAATAAGACATGTAGTTAGGTGTGCATGTGTTTTTCAGCACAGATTTTTAAAAATTTGATATATAACCACATTATGAATGGGTATCATGCTTCTAAAATATGAAAAAAAAATGACAAATATATCAAAAGGAGCTCCTCTCCTGCTTCCACGAAAGGCTCTGGTAGTACGTTATATCCAGTAAGCATTAGCAATCTCTCGTGGATAAATGGCTTAGCTAAAGTTCCTGACAAATGTCTCCTACAAGTGGAAGTGGAAAATGAAATGAAAAGTGGAAGTGTCACTGATGAGTAATCAGGAGCTACATCCTTCAAGCAGACACATCTCCAAATAGCTTTTTGAGGTCATCATTCTGGGGCTTGATTTCTTCCCTGTAAAATCAGGGAGGTGAATTGAGAGCTTCTGAGGCTCCTGTTCCTTCTCAATCTGCATTTCTGCATGTGTGCATGCTCAGTCACTAAGTTGTGTCTGACTCTCTGTAACCCCAGTGGACTGTAGTCCACCAGGCTCCTCTGTCCTTGGGATTTCCTAGGCAAGAATACTGGAATGGGTTGCCATTTCCTTCTCCAAGGATCTTCCCAACCCAGAGATCGAACCTGTGTCTCCTGCATTGCAGGCAGATTATTTCACTGCTGAGCCACTTGGGAAGTCCCTGTATTTCTGAGATTCTATTTAATATTCACTGGTTACAAAGTTATTCAGCTATGGAGAATGTCGTCGAAGTTCTATTCTAGAACCAAGTGCAAGAGAAATTTACTTTATGAAAAACTTTATTCTAACCTGATGGAAGTTAGAGCAAATGAAGTGGAAAATATCAGCCTAAATGCCAAAGTCAGATTGAAATAAAGTGAAAAGCGTAAATTTTACTCTACTGGTTATATCAGCTTGGCTTGCTTTCTTTATTACATTTGTAGTCGTGCTATTTGACATTAGTGATAGGAAGTCAACTTAAAGCAGTCTTAGTTCAGCGAAGTATCAGATTCTTGTTAGAGGAAACTCTCAGAACTCAGGTAGAAAAGGAATGGAGAAAGCAGTGGTTGTCATTTCTGCAAAGAAGAGCTGTATATTCCTAATGTGCATTTATGTAAGTGGACTGCAACTCTGAAGAGAGTAGGTGTAACTACCACCTAAATAGCTAATGTAACAGCAGACACAGAACCTGCATCAGATTTTGCATGTTCCACACAGGGGGTCTTGTGAACCGAGGTGGGCGGTGGTGACTCCAGCTAGGAGATTGTTACGGTGGTGAGAGACTACAGGACGCTGAACTGTGACCTTGACAATGAAGATAACAGGAGCTAACACTTATCAACTGTGGATTATGTGCTAGGCTGTCTTCCATGTACTGTCATCTGTGTATTACCTGATTTCTTGCAGAACTCAGATGTAAAATGACATACTATGTCTGACTCCAGAAGCCACATCCTTAGCTATTATCTTCCTCTGCCTCCTTATGTACCCAAGTTCTTAAGAAAGGACGGATTTGATGAACCTTCAGGTGCTGAGAACAAAAAGCCTTGAGGGACATGATGTGTCTTGTAGAGACACAGTGAGAAAAATATGAAGTCTCTCCTTTGAAAAGCTCAGACTACCTATATGTGTGTGTGTGTGTGTGTGTGTATGTATATATATGTGTATATATATACCGCTGCTGCTATGTTGCTTCAGTTGTGTCCAACTCTGTGCGACCCCATAGATGGCAGCCTACCAGGCTCCCCCGTCCTTGGGATTCTCCAGGCAAGAATACTGGAGTGGATTGTCATTTTCTTCCCCAATGCATGAAAGTGAAAAGTGAGAGTGAAGTCACTCAGTCGTGTCCACCTCTTCACAACCCCATGGACTACAGCCTACCAGACTCCTCTGTCCATGGGATTTTCCAGGCAAGAGTACTACAGTGGGTTGCCATTGTCTTCTCCCATATATGAAGTGAAAGTCTCTCAGTTGTGTCTGACTCATTGTGACTTCATGGACTGTAGCCAGACAGGGTCCTTTGTCCGTGGAATCCTCTAGGCAAGAATACTGGAGTGGACTGCCATTCCCTTCTCCAGGGGATCTTTCCAGACGAGGAATCGAACCTGGGTCTCCTGCATTGCAGGAAGATTCTTTACCATCTGAGCTACCAGGGAAGCCTATATATATGTATGTATAAATATGCATGTGTATACATATACTCTAATATATACATATATATCCATATATGCTGCTGCTGCTGCTGCTAAGTCACTTCAGTCGTGTCCGACTGTGCGACCCCATAGACGGCAGCCCACAGGGCTCCCCCATCCCTGGGATTCTCCAGGCAAGAACACTGGAGTGGGTTGCCATTTCCTTCTCCAATGCATGAAAGTGAAAAGTGAAAGGGAAGTCACTCAGTCGTGTCTGACTCTTAGCGACCCCATGGACTGCAGCCTACCAGGCTCCTCCGTCAGTGGGATTTTCCAGGCAAGACTACTGGGGTGGGGTGCCATTGCAATATATGGATATTTTTACCTTAGGAATCTCAGTGTGATTTTGCAAGCAACTCAAGTCTACTTTAGCAATTCTTGTGAAATGTCCATAAATACTGAAATTGAGTATCTGAGATATAAGGTGAATCACCTAAATTTAAACAGGTTCAGGCCACTCTTTTTTAGTCACAAAACCATGTTTCTTCCATGGCATTCTCGATTAAAGGGGATTGAAGAATAAGAGGGGTGAGCTAGCACTAGACATGTTGATTTATTTATTTTGCAAATAACAATGCATCAGACTCTCCTGAATTTTCTTTGTTGTGTAAGATCATGCTTTCCAGCCATGTGAATCCTACTCTGACTTATGTTATGATACTTATGGCTTAATTGATTTTCATGAACCTTTAATTTTATTTGCTAATCACTGGATTTCAAAGATGGACTTTTAAAAACTGTCTTTGAATGCCCTGGAAATACTGAGAGTATAACCTGTTATATGATTATTGTGAAAATAGATTTATCTTCCTGCTTTTGAAAGTGAGTTAAACTCCCCAGAGTTCTTCATGCAAATATGGAATTTAGGATTAGAAGTTTGATTGATTTTCTTTGTTTGCCTCTAGGAAGCATAAAATGGAATAAAATCAATCAATCCATTAGACTTTTATGACTGTCTCAAAATGTCCTGTCATGTAGTTAAGTAGGAAAAAAAAAAAAAACATCTGAGAGAGGGGGGAAAAAACAACAACAAAGAAATGGAGAAATGCATTAAAATTGTTTTATGTATGACAAAGAACAATTTAAGTCAGTCATCCTAGATAAGTATGCTTTTAGTGCTTAAAACATACTCAACAGCCTTGGGCTAGCTCAATAATTTAAGCAGACTTTATTTTTGATTTATGTATTTCTCTTCTAATAATGCAACAATAGCCCATTGTTAGGTCTATACTAATTATACTAATTAGTTAGAAATAGAAGTTGAGGTCCAGGTCCTTAGGTCTTTCCATTTTTCTCCTAAATAAATATGGGGCCTCAGGTCCCTTGGTACTTCAGTTGAATTCACTGCCTTGAAGAAATAAAGAGATATATTCAGATTTGAAAGGGGCGTGGAGACAAAGCTATGTGGACCACTGATGGCATCTCTGGGTAGATTTCCTTAGTGCATGGACTTAGGCAAGATACAGCCGTACAGGTAGCATTGGAGGGAGGAGAGAGCGGATTCCAGTAACTAATCTTTACATTTAAGGATGATTCTGGTCAGTTTAGAATAACACAAATATTCAATAGCTTTATACAGTTTTCAGTTAGCAAATGAAGGCAACTTTGAAAGGAAGCATCAGTAGAGTAGGCAGGAAGAGCTAGACTAGGGCAAGCTGGTGAAATGCACATGAAATGTCAGTGAGACCTGATGCTACAAAGTGGAGAGGAACACGCTTTGTGTTTTACTGTCTCATTAGTTTTTCACTAGAATCTAACCAACTGCCTTGGTTTACAGTTCACTTCCGGTGGGAATTGTGTGTCGGAGGAAGGGGGTTTTGTGTCTCCCTATTTTTCTCTGCCTCAATCACACCATAGAGTTTACTTAATTGGCTCTCTTAGGCATATTGCTGGATTTCCCTGGTGGCTCAGCAGTGAGGAATCTGTCTCCAAGTCAGGAGCTACAGGAGATGCAGGTTTGATCCTGGGTCAGGAAGATCTCCTGGAGGAGGGCATGGGAATCCACTCCAGTATTCTTGCCTGGAGAATCCCATGAACAGAGGAGCCTGGCAGGCCATAGTCTATAGGGTTGCGAAGAATCAGACACTACTGAAGCGACTTAGCATGCACACAACTGGCATATTTCTATTTTTCCTGATTTGCTAAAAGGAGGGAATATGAACCATAATGCTGAAATTGAATTACATGCTAACCATGTACCTACTTCTCAGCTATGTTAAACTCTTTCTTTACATTGTGTGATTACCAGATTATGAATGTAGAGTAAAGATCTAATTTTATTACTGATATGCAGAACACTAATATGGGAAAGAGTCTGGTTTTATATGCAATGTCAAGAGAATAGTGAGTCATTTTCTATTCATTCAAAAATCATCTTCCCCATGGTACGTTGACTATACTAGATAAATTAAAATCAGAAAATATATCACTAATACTTTTGCATCTTGTTTTTTATTTATCCAAATCATTTGTATTTTCCAAGGGTTATATTGATGGTAATCAGAGTTTTGCTATGTTATAATATAGGCTTTAAAAACTTAAAAAAAAAGCTGTCTTTAATACAGCCAGAAGCATAATGCTTTCCATATAGTAGATGATCAACAAAATCATGGTGAATGGATACATACTAGATATAGCCTTGATTTTTAACAATATGTAATTGGAAGAAATGAGGACAAGACTGTTATAGGAATATTTTTTTAGTCAGCCATTTGCAAAACTGTATTCATGGTAATTACTCAAAGATTTTGCAGTGTTACATTTGTCCTCTTTTAAAGAGATGCTGGAATGCAGTATTCTGGTGCTTCTAATAAGACACTATTCCCTAGGTTCTCCTGCCTAGCCGTGTGTCACAGTACCTTACCTAGGAGACAGCTGGTAGGTGGATGGAATGTCAGATGGGAATGGGGAAAGTCACAGTGGAGTGAATCTGATACTTAAACTCTTCTGATTTCTCTCTCATTCTTTTCTTTTGCAGACACAGAGGTCCGAGCGCTTCTCGCACGTGTGAGTAAGCGGCTTTATTTTCCACTCTGTTGCGACTGTCCCCGTCCAGCAGCCTTGCTCACTGATGCCACAGGCTGTCTCTCGATATCCGGGGTCTCGCCATGCGCCGTTCCTCAGTGGACATGGGAACTCAGAGAGACTAATGCCTCATCCAGGATGGAGGTATGTGGAGTTCATAACTGTCCAACTACAGGAGAGCCAGAATCCCTAGTACTTTATTTGAATCTTCAGTTGTAGGCTCAGATGCCAGGTGTGTACAAAGTGGGATTATGGCCTATGTGGTTGTAAAAACTTCATACTTCTGTTTATTATTAGTATCCTTTATGTTGATATAGGAAACTGATTCTTTGAGGTGTATAAATGAATGCTCCTAGACCTCTAAGTGAATGTGTTTGGAAGGACAGTCACATGAGACTAGACATCAGAAGCAAGTTCAAGACTGAAGATATAAGTATGGTTGTCTTGATTCAGTTCAATTCAGTTCAGTCACTCAGTTGTGTCTGACTCTTTGCAACCCCATGAATGGCAGACACAGGACTAATTGTGTTCACCTTGTAAGTGAGCAAAAGGGGAGAAGAGTCTCGGGCATGAAACTTGGGTGGTGAGTCTCAATAATAGACCGAGAAGAGGGCAATGAAGAGAGAGAGAGCTGTGTACTGTGCTGAACAGAGTATTGTGTCCCATAGGCCAAAGAGAAAGTGCTTCCAAAAGCAGGGAGTAATCAACTGTGTGAAGGACACTGAGAAGTTCCCAAGAAGAGGTCTGGAGATTGTTTATTAGCTTTGGCAAAGTGGAGATTGTCTGAGACTTGGGCAGTGGCAGGTGATTCATGAAAGCCTAATAAGTGTAAATTCAAGAGAGGAGAGGGGTCGGAGGTGCAGGGAAATTGAGACTGAGGATACTGATCATGAGAGCAGAGACGTGGAGTGGTGGGGGGAGCAAGAGGTAGAGTTTAAAAGGCAACTTTCCCTATTAAAATATGTGTTTAAGACAGAGGATAAGGCTGCAAGTTGGTTTGCTGAAGGCAGTGACCTGCTGAAGAGAGAGGAATGCTGACGTGAGAGAGCAGGTGAGAGAATTGCCAACTTGAATTACTTGAGTGTTTGAGGAGGAGTCTGATCTGGTGCATAAATGGGACTACTGATATAATTTATAGGCCAGTATCCTTGATGTTAGAGGATTATGATGCTTTGAATCGGGAAGTATCCCCAAGAGATCAAATCCACCTCTGTTATTTACAGAGATTATTTATAGGATTGGGTGGACAAATCCTCTAAAAGTGATTACATACCCTACTGTTGAGTTTATTTTTCCTCTTAAATGATTCAGGATTCTTAACATGAATTGAATATTCCACACATCATGCAGGGAGTTGACTGATGGAGTATTTTTCTTTTCAAGTCCTCTTTGCAAGAATCTTAGCCATTATTTTATCCTCACAGATACAGGAGATTTTCTCATTATAGGATGTGGTTCAGGGAAGTCAGGAGTAGGAGCTACACAGTGACTTGAACAAGAAAGTTTTAATAGAATTATTAATTACTTACAGGGCATCAGATAGTAAGATGATCCAGACATAGCACTTTATAAATGCCCTGGGACTGAGGGAGAATACCATACCCAAGGATAGAATAGCTCAGAGGGTTACCCTCTAATGCTAGAATCCAGGTCTGTGTGGGAAAGGTGGGTTTGCAGTCCACTGGTCAGGGTGGGAGGAAGGTGACTGGGTGGCCTTTGTTTTGTGCACACACATGGGTACGAGCTGGCAGATGGTAAGCCTTCTGCTGGAGCCCAGGTGGGCTGACGCTAGTAGAGCTGCCAGAGGGCTTGGGGGGGGGGGGCAAGGAACTCTGCCAGGGCACCAGCAGGCCACATCTGGAGGGCCAGAAGCTGTGGAGCAGGTCCTGCAGGCGGGAGACCTCTGCGAGGATTCCCAGCGTGCAGGCGGGCTGGGGTCTGCAGGCAGATATCCAGAGACAGGAGCACTTACATCATCACAGGGAATCCAGAGCTCCAGCACGGACTGGAGAGCTGGGTGGTGAGTGTCCTGGGTGTGCCGTGGGCAGCAGAAGCCTCTGGGCAGGCATAGGGATGTGTCCCCACCCCTTGGGCTGACTGCGGGCAAACTAGGGTGTTGGCCTCATCCAGCGCCACTGTACCAGGGCGACCCCATAGCGGGGACTAGAGCGGAGGCCGTCAGTCACCTGACAGCTTGCGTGGCCACACTATTTAGTTTCATTTCATGTATTGTTGAAATTTTATAATATTCTTGGTGTGGATTATAGATTATCAGACTGATCTTGAACATTTTCTGGTTAAATAAGTAACTTTAGAAAAATTTTACCATATTTTTAAAGCAATGGGGCATGGCAAAAGGATAATATTTTACCTTTAGAATCAGACACTTTAAATCACAGCCTACCATATGATGCAACCTTGAATGATTTATGAAAAGAGGTTTTAATAACTGTGGCATCTTAGGAAACTTCTCTAAGAAAGGAATTTTTCCATAATATTTTCATTGCATGTGAATTCACCAAATTTAACCAACTTCCATGTGTAAAGCAATAATATAAACCCCCTCTTAAAGAAGAGAATATATGACATATGTGTAATCTATTCCACAAAGATAAATTATTCTCCTGATAAAGAGATCACATACACTGTTACATAATCTGGTATATTCCATGTCAGACCATCTTCTATTATAAATCTACAGTAGTCAAACATCTGCTTAGTACATTTGGCTGTAACTTTTGAATAATCTTCCTGAGACACTGCCATTATTATGGAACATACCAGTATTTCTTTACTAATCTTCTTCCATGTTGTGTGTTAGCCACTTAGTCGTGTCTGACTCTTTGGGACCCCATGGGCTGTAGGCAGCCAGACTCCTCTGTCCATGGGATTCTCCATGCAAGAATACTGGAGTGGATTGCCATTTCCTCCATGCAATCTTTCCAACTCAGGGATCAAACCCATGTCCCCTGAGTTGCAGGCAGATTCTCTACTATCTAATGCACCGGAGAAGTCCCTGGTGGCTCAGACGGTTTCTTAGGTAATGCTTTTTAATGAAACTTGGACACTAAGTGAAAGCTACTCGAATCTGCCAGCATTACATCCTAATGGATCAGGGCAGAAAGAGCCGGCTGACTGAAACCTTGTTTCTGGCTCGACTTGGATAAGTTACAGGAAAGCAGGAAAAGCAAGCTCACTGAATCACTCTGTAATCATGGGCTTCCCTGGTGGCTCAGAGGGAAAGAACCCACCTGCTCTTGCAGGAGACACGACTTCAATCCCTGGGTTGAAAGATCCCTGGGAGAAGGAAATGGCAACCTACTCCAATAGTCTTGCCTGGAGAATCCAATGGACAGAGGAGCCTGTCCTGTCCGGAGGAGGGCTAGAGTCTCGAGTCGGACATGGCTGAGAACAACCCAGAACAACCAGCTTAAAAGTAGAGCAACCAGAACAACCAAGTCACGCTAATAGCATGCTGCACAGCAAACGCGCGAGCAGCAGTGACTGGCAGAGGAGTCTAACTAGGACACTTTTTAGCAAGACTTTATATGCCCTTTCTAGGGTTGATTGTGGGAAGCAAACCTGAAATGCATGGGTCTGTGGAGCGTGAGTCCATGGAAAATTCCAGAGTATAAAATGGGGTGCATAAAAGGGTATTTCCAGATTGAAAGAATTTTGCTTTCTTTATTACAGACCATATTCATCACTTAGACATATTGTATGTTAAATCTGACCAAGAGTGTATCTTGTGTGGAGCAGAGGATGTGCTGTAGATGCTTTGTTGATTTAAGGAAGGTACTGATGGCTGGTGTTATTTAACCAAATGCTATCAGAGTAATTCTGACGTGGTTATAAAAATAACATTAGCTTTAGAAGCCAGTCCATTTCCAAAGTGAGGGCTGTGTATAGTTATAAATGGTATGGATAAGTAGCACTCAAGTGACATTATGAAGTAGTTTATTTCAAGGTATAAAAATAAAATCTAGATTCATCTGGTAACAATGAACATGTTTTCTGTAGAGCTCATTATCACATCCGCCTTGCTTTCCTTCACGTTCACTGTTTCTTCTGAGAAAATCTGAATGTTTATAAAGCGCTCAGAGAAATAGGCCATCTATACCTCAAGATTTTTGTCTTTTATAAAATTACCTACTGGGATGAGGTAAAGAAAAGGCACACCCAAATGCCCACCTCAGTTCCCATGCCTTCAGTATACAAACCAATACTCACATTGGTCAATGAGGTCATCTTTCAAGTGACAACTTGTGGGACTTAAAACTATCAATGCCTAGATTTCACCCCTACTCTAAGAGTTGAGTATTGTCTGAGACAAAAATCAGAGACATTTTGCAAGAAAGGGGTGAAATCTAGGTATTTGTCATTGACTTTGGTTTATATGTAAAAATATAGCTCTTTCAAAGGTAAGGAATCCCTTTATTTGAGTATCCCTTTCTAAATTTTATTTAACTATACCTGTTTACTTTCCCCTCTAACTTCTAGGCAAATCCTGTTGTAAAAAGAACACTGAGCCATAAAATATCACCAATCCTTTTTATCAAACCCCCAGACATGTCACAATTAAGA
>SJYF01000790.1:3694229-3704328 GCA_006410515.1 Procapra przewalskii | reverse complement strand
AACTTACACTAAACATCTGCAGCAAAGTTTCTGAACTAAAGTGTTAGCTACTAGCTGTAATACCTTGGCTAAAGACCTCCGTTTATTTGAGTTTCTTTGTTTTAAATTAAGATCTTAATTAAAAAAATTTATCAAAACTTTTACAGTCTTTGGTTCATTATTTGTATCCATTTGTTTAATTTTCAAAATATAATTTAAAATTTTTAAAAATTTCATAAAAGTCACAATTAAGTTAAGGTTGTATTTATGTGAAAGTCCCCAAGATTAATCTCTGTGTAAACTGAGCTAGAATGACTTAACAGGATAGATAATAGTAAAGTGAGACGTAAATAGGACCACCTATTTCGTTCCTATATACATTACATTTGGGTAAATTTACAGTCAATAACAGCATCTTTTCAAATGCTGTTATTTATTATTATAATGATTATAAACCCCCAAATATGTATTATTTCACTTGTTTTCTACAAGTCTTATTTTAATCATGTCCTCTTAGTGTTGATAGAGGACCTAAACCTCTGATACACTGCAGCTGTTTTCTCATTTCCATGTTTGCTTTGCTCATTGTTGTCTGCAGCTCATCACAAGGGTTTTTTGCCAGCTTAAAAGGGACTGTATAAAATCTGTGGTACATTTGCTGCCTGACCCCAGCATTCTCAGTTCGGGTCTTCCATATGTGACATTCTGATTAGCTTAGGAATTCTTTGGAGAACTGTTCCGTGTTCCTACCTGAAGAAACTTGGGGGTCAATCTCACAGTCCACGTTTTTGGCTCTTAGAGTCACAGTAGCATTTTTTTTTTTTAGTCTAAGAGTTGAGTATTGTCTGAGACAAAAGTCAGAGATATTTTGCAAGAAAGGGGTGAAATCTAGGTATTTGTATAATTTTGAACTCAAAGTAACAGTCACCTTATCCACTCACATAGTTTTTTCAAGCAATACAATTTATTCAATTTCTATTAAGTATTAAAATGTATTTATATAATGAAGAAAAGTGACATCACTTTTGCCATCATGAAAGTAAGGTGTCATAAGCAGAGGTAGCCATTAATCACATAATTGCAATATTAAAAATACAAAACTGCAACTGTGCTAATTGATATGAAGAGACAATATCTTAATTGAGCAGTGTATAATGTAGGTAATAGTAGATTTGACCTAATATAGGAGTTAAGTAAAACTTCTTAAAGATACTAAGATTGAGTTAAGATTTGTACCAGGGAGAGAGAACGAGTCATTCAGATGCCGAGGTGGAAGGCAGTGGAACTGTACTGCGGGTTGAGCAGATGTGAGAAGATGATGGAAGGGAAGATGGGCACACCAGTACTGACAAGAATGTACAGGGCATTATTTGTGGCTTAAATTGATTTAGGGATAAGAATCATATGACAGTGCTGTGTTGTATGATTGGACAATACAAGAAAGAAATCTTGGTGTTCTCTGCTAATGTATTTGTAGCAGAGATGAATTGGACATGTAATTTTGAAGGGCTTTACTAGGTATAATGTGAGACACCTTGAGACATTTAAGTGGGGGTATGAAGAAGGCAGATAACTGTGTGGATCAGAAGCTCAGGGAAGAGGCTGTGCTTCTAGATGATGGCTAGGGCCTTATCTGATTTGCTTTTCTGATGCCTAAAATGCTGTCTGTTTTTAAGAAGCACTCAGTATGTAATTCATGAGTTAAGAGATGAATAGTTCATATTTTTTCATCTAGGTGATAATTCTAGTCAGGAGTACTAATGGGTTTGCCAGGAGAGAGACTGTAGCCTGCAATGAGGATGTGGGCTTGGGCTGAGCCTTGAAGGGCTTGGTTTAGAATAACTGAGAGATGAGAATGAACTTTGGATAGACGGAGGAGTGGCTGGAGAGGGAGGTGCTCAATGGAGGTGATCACTCTAAAAATTCACCTGGAATGCAGACTGTGTGTTGTCCATCTTCATAAAAGATGGCAAACGTAGAAACAAGAGTGGCTGGGTTGAAACTGAGTGGAATGTGGAAATGAGGAAAGTTTAGTGGAGAGGAAGGAAGGCTGTGAAGGGGAGAAGGTGGAAAGACGGTTGGTGGGGAGACAAGTGAGGTCAAGAGAGAATTGGTTCTAAAAAAACACCTGGAGACACTTGAGCTGATTCAAACTCTCATGAGAAGAATAGAAATGATAGAAGTTGAAAATGCAAAGGAAAAATGGACTCTTGGCAGCTTCATGTTCCAGATAAAGTGGGATAGACACCTACTTACATAGAGTTATGTTCTTTCATGAAAATTGTGAGACTTTAGCAGGGTGAAGACAGCATTTATGAATCTGTGTTTGCAATTTTGCTTTCAATTTTTATTTTATATTGGACTATAGTTGATTTATAATACTCTGTTAGTTTCAAGTGTACAGCGAGGTGACTCAGTTATACATACACATGTGTCTTTTCCTTTTCAGATTCTTTTCCCCCTTAGGTTACTATAGAATGCTGAGTATTCTCTGTGCCATACAATAAGTCCTTGCTGATTATCTATTTTATATATAATAGTGTGTGTATCACCCCACTCCAATACTCTTGCCTGGAAAATCCCATGGACGGGGGAGCCTGGTGGGCTGTAGTCCATGTGTTCGCTAAGAGTCGGACACGACTGAGTGACTTCACTCTCACTTTTCACTTTCATGCATTGGAGAAGGAAATGGCAACCCACTCCAGTGTTCTTGCCTGGAGAATCCCAAGGACGGGGAAGCCTGGCGGGCTGCCGTCTATGGGGTCGCACAGAGTCGGACATGACTGAAGTGACTTAGCAGCAGCAGCAGTGTGTGTATGCTAAACTCCTAATTTATCTCTCCCCTGCTGCCTTACCCCTTTGTTAACCATAAGTTCATTTTCTAAGACTGTGTGTCTGTTTTGTAAATGATTTCATTTGTATCATTTTATCTTTTTTTTTTTAAGATTCCACATATAAATCATATCACAAATTTGTCTTTGTCTGACTTACTTAACTTAGTATGATAATGTCCAGGTTCTTTAATGATGCTGCAAATGGAATCATCTCATTCTTTTTGGCTGTGTGGGTGCAGGAGGGCCTAGAGGAGCTACTCCACATTCAAGGCAGGAGGGTTGGTGGTGAGGAGATACATCTTGTCCAAGATAAGGAGCAGTGGCTGTGCTTTGCTGGAGCAGCTGTGAAGAGATACCCCACGTCCAAGGTAAGAGAAACCCAAGTAAGACAGTAAGTGTTGCAAGAGGGCATCAGAGAGCAGACACACTGAAAACATAATCACAGAAAACTAGTCAATCTAATCACACTAGGACCACAGCCTTGTCTAACTCAGTGAAACTAAGCCATGCCCTGTGGCAAGATGGGCAGGTCATGGTGGAGAGGTCTGACAGAATGTGGTCCACTGGAGAAGGGAATGGCAAACCACTTCAGTATTCTTGCCTTGAGAACCCCATGAACAGTATGAAAAGGCAAATTGATAGGATACTAAAGGAGAAACTCCCCAGGTCAGTAGGTGCCCAATATGCTACCAGAGATAAGTGGAGAAATAACTCCAGAAAGAATGAAGGGATGGAGCCAAAGCAAAAACAATACCCAGTTGTGGATGTGACTGGTGATAGAAGCAAGGTCTGATGCTGTAAAGAGCAATATTGCACAGGAACCTGGAATGACAGGTCCATGATCAAGGCAAATTGGAAGTGGTCAAACAGGAGATGGCGAGAGTGAATGTCAACATTCTAGGAATCAGCAAACTAGAATGGACTGGAATGGCTGAATTTAACTCAGATGACCATTATATCTGCTATTGCGGGCAGGAATCCCTCAGAAGAAATGAATTAGCCATCATAGTCAACAAAAGAGTCAGAAATGCAGTACTTGGAGGCAATCTCAAAAATGACAGAATGATATCTGTTCCTTTCCAAGGCAAACCATTCAATATCACAGTAATCCAAGTCTATGCCCCAACCAGTAATGCTGAGGAAACTTAAGTTGAATGGTTCTATGAAGACCAACTAACACCCCCAACACCCCCCAAAATTTGTCCTTTTCATTCTAGGGGACTGGAATGCAAAAGTAGGAAGTCAAGAAACACCTGGAGTCACAGGCAAATTTGTCCAAGGAATACAGAATGAAGCAGAGCAAAGTCTAATAGAGTTTTGCCAAGAAAATGAACTGGTCATAGCAAACACCCTCTTCCAACAACACAAGAGAAGACTCTACACATGGACATCAGCAGATGGTCAACACCAAAATCAGATTGATTATATTCTCTGCAGCCAAAGATGGAGAAGCTCTATACAGTCGATGAAAACAAGACCAGGAGCTGACTGTGGCTCAGATCATGAACTCCTTATTACCAAGTTCAGACTCAAATTGAAGAAAGTAGGGAAAACCACTAGATCATTCAGGTATGACCTAAATCAAATCCCTTATGATTATACAGTGGAAGTGAGAAATAGATTTAAGGGACTAGATCTGATAGATAGAGTGCCTGATGAACTATGGACTGAGGTTTGTGACATTCTACAAGAGACAGGGATCAAGACCAGCCCCATGGAAAAGAAATGCAAAAAAGCAAAATGGCTGTCTGGGGAGGCCTTACAAATAGCTGTGAAAAGAAGAGAAGTGAAAAGCAAAGGAGAAAAGGAAAGATATAAGCATCTGAATGCAGAGTTCCAAAGACTAGCAAGAAGAGATAAGAAAGCCTTCCTCTGCAATCAATGCAAAGAAATAGAGGAAAACAATGGAATAGGAAAGACTAGAGATCTCTTCAAGAAAATTAGAGATACCAAGGGAACATTTCATGCAAAGATGGACTTGATAAAGGACAGAAATGGTATGGACCTAACAGAAGCAGAAGATATTAAGAGGTGGTAAGGATACACAGAAGAACTGTACAAAAAGATCTTCACAACCATGATAATCATGATGGCATGATCACTCACCTAGAGCCAGACTTCTGGAATGTGAAGTCAAGTGGGCCTTAGAAAGCATCACTATGAACAAAGCTAGTGGAGGTGATGGAATTCCAGTTGAGCTGTTTCAAATCCTGAAAGATGATGCTGTGAAAGTGCTGTCCTCAATATGCCAGCAAATTTGGAAAACTCAGCAGAGGCCACAGGACTGGAAAAGGTCCGTTTTCAATTTTTCATTCCAATCCCAATGAAAGGCAATGCCAAAGAATGCTCAGACTACTGCACAATTGCACTCATCTCACATGCTAGTAAAGTAATGCTCAAAATTCTCCAAGCCAGGCTTCAGCAATACGTGAACTGTGAACTTCCAGATAGTCAAGCTGGTTGTAGAAAAAGCAGAGGAACCATAGAGCAAATAGCCAACATCTGTTGGATCTTCGAGAAAGCAAGAGAGTTACATGAAAATATCTATTTCTGCTTTATTGACTATGCCAAAGCCTTTGACTGTGTGGATCACAATAAATTGTGGAAAATTCTGAAAGAGATGGGAATATGAGACCACCTGACCTGCCTCTTGAGAAACCTATATGCAGGTCAGGAAGCAACAGTTAGAACTGGACAGGGAACAACAGACTGGTTGCAAATAGGAAAAGGAGTACATCAAGGCTGTATATGGTCACCCTGCTTATTTAACTTCTATGCAGAGTATATCATGAGAAACCGTGGGCTGGAAGAAGCACAAGCTGGAATCAAGATTGCCGGGAGAAATATCAATAACCTCAGATATGCAGATGATACCACCCTTATGGCAGAAAGTGAAGAGCAACTAAAAAGCCTCTTGATGAAAGTGAAAGAGGAGAGTGAAAAAGTTGGTTTAAAGCTCAACATTCAGAAAACGAAGATCATGGCATGTAGTCCCATCACTTCACGGGCAATAGATGGGGAAACAGTGGAAACAGTGGAAACACTGTCAGATTTTATTTTTGGGGGGCTCCCAAATCACTGCAGATGGTGACTGCAGCCATGAAATTAAAAGACACTTACTCCTTGGAAGAAAATTTATGACCAACCTAGATAACATATTGAAAAGCAGAGACATTACTTTGCCAACAAAGGTCCATCTAGTCAAGGCTATGGTTTTTCCAGTAGTCATGTACGGATGCAATAGTTGGACTGTGAAGAAGGCTGAGTGCTGAAGAATTGAAGCTTTTGAGCTGTGGTGTTGGAGAAGACTCTTGAGAGTCCCTTGGACTGCAAGGAGATCCAACCAGTCCATTCTGAAGGAGATCAGCCCTGAGATTTCTTTGGAGGGAATGATGCTAAAGCTGAAACTCCAGTACTTTGGCCACCTGATGCAAAGAGTTGACTCATTGGAAAAGACTGATGCTGGGTGGGATTGGGGGCAGGAGGAGAAGGGGATGACAGAGGATTAATGGCTGGATGGCATCACCAACTCGATGGACGTGAGTCTGAGTGAACTCCAGGAGATGGTGATGGACAGGGAGGCCTGGCGTGCTGCGATTCATAGTGTTGCAAAGAGTAGGACACGACTGAGCGGCTGAACTGAACTGAACTGAATAATTAGCAATGTTGAGCATCATTTGCAATTTTACTTTTATAAACTGCATTAAGTGTATGTGGAAGTGAGAGAGAGAAGTGTGCAGAGACTGTTAGCACTTTCACTTATGCATTGAGTTCATTATTAAAATCCACACTGCAGCAGGATTCCAATACTTGCAACTTTTCCTCTGATGTGTTCTTCCATGTCTGCTTGTTGCCTAAAATGCCTTGGGAAGCATTATCTCTTCCTAAGCAATCCCAGTACTAAGACTTTAAAATTTCTCCATTTTTCAACTCAGAAAAGTCTGGTTAAGTTTGCCAAGTTCAGAAGCACTGTATAAATAGTCATAGGCTGACTCAGTTCTCCGATTCTCCTTGGAGACTTCTCAGAACTTTTCTGTAATTATTCTTGGCTATCAAGGAGCCTATAAAACTCAGTAACATTGTTCCTTATTTCAGATACTGTCTGGATGCAGTGACATTCTTTGTGGTGTTGAAAATATGCATTTCCCTCATTGCAGAGTAAGCTCGGCTACCTTAAGAATTAGCCTTAATGGTTTTCTAGAGAGTTTGTAGAGAACCAAAATTTAACTGGCATTTGCATATGGCTAACAGAAAAAACAAGATGTGGAATTTCCCTGAGAACCCAACTCCATCCATCCTGCATCAGCTTACTGTCAGCAATTATTAGAGCATGCATTCTACTGTACTTGCAGTGAGATGGATATTCAGATTTTTCAGCATTAAAAAAAATGTCACTGATTACAGTGTCAAGTGTGGTTAGTTGTCAGCGTAAGAAGATAACTTTTTCTCCTTTGGGGATGCAATATAATGTTATAAATGAGTTTTGACTCTGATACCACTCTGAAAAATGTCAGTTAAACAAGAACTAACAGAATAAAAATCAAGGCCAAACCCAAAAGATAATTCTTTTTTATTGCAAAGTGTTCTCCAAGTAAAAATTAAACTGGTTGATTTAATTCATATATTTTTTTGATTGATGACTGTTTTTTAAACTTTTTAAAAATAATTTTAGACTTGAAAATATTAATAGTAATACAGAGTTCACATATATGTTCATCTGGGTTTTTAATGTTAAACATTTTACTAGATACAGAACAATGATAAAAAATTGATGATTTATCATTGATAGAATATATTCAGATTATGCCAGATTTCCATTACTGTTCTTTTTCTGTTCTAGGGTCCAGTTCAGAATCCCACATTATATTAGTCATTGCATATTTTTTTTTTGGTCATTTTTTGGGAGAGTCAGTGTTCTTTATGGCTCTGACATTTTGAAAAATACTGGCCAGTTATTCTGTAGAAAGTCCCTTAATTTTATTTGTCTGCTGTTTATTAATGATTTCACTGAGATTATAGATTTTTCACAAGATGATGACAGTAGTGATGTGCCTTTCTTTATACATCACTTCAGGGAACACGATGTAAACATGTTTTATTACTGCTGATAAAATTCTTCTCTTGGTTAAAGTGATGTGGTGGGGTTCTTCTACTGTAAAATTATTATTATTTTGTATTTATTTTATTTAAAAATTTATTTTATCTTAATATAAATTTATTTATTTTAATCAGAGGCTAATTACTTTATAATATTGTATTGGTTTTGCCATACATCAGCATGAATCTGCCACGGATGTACACATGTCCCCATTCTGAACCGCCTTCCTACTTCCCTCCCCATGCCATCACTCAGGGTCATCCCAGTGCACCAGCCCTGAGGGCCCTGTTTCATGCATCAAACTTGAACTAATATGAGAGAGAGAGGTCTTGATATTTTGTGCATATGTTTTTTATATTCTAACTTTCAGTCATATTGTTGGCATGCTCTAGTGGCTCTTAGAACAGTTACTACAGTGTTGATGGCATTCTATCTTTTCCTAAATCTTGAAAAATTTCTCTTGGAAATTATGATTCATTTCAGTATGGTTGCATGACTGTTTTATTCTGTGTGTTACAATCCAGTATTTTTATTGTTTAACATGTTGCTCAAAATAGCTCCGGTTTTGGCCACTGGAGCTCTGTCTCACTGTTTCCTTGATTCTCTTTCAAAGTGCTTTCTTTTTTCCTTTTTGCAGCATATTTGGGGTTAATTTTTGTAAAAAGTATCAGGTCTCTGCATAGGCTCAAATTTTTGTAATATAGATATCCATTTTTCCCGCATTGTTGCTTGAAAAGATGTCCTTCATTGAACTGCTTTTGCGCTTTCCTTCAGAGACCAGTTGCCTTTACTTTTGGGCTAACTGTTTCATCCCATCGCTTTGTGTGTCTGCTCTTTCGCCAGTGCCTCACTGTCTCGATCGATGCAGCTCTGTAGTAAGCCTTGAAGTCTAGTCAGTCCTCCAGCTTTGGTATTCTTCTTTAGTATTGTGTCTGTGATTCCAGAGTTCTGCTTTCCGTGTAAACCTTACTGCCAGTTTGTCAGTATCTACAAAATAGCTTTCTAGCATTTTGATTGAGATTACATTGAATCTATAGACTACTTTAGGAAAAAAATGACATTTTAACAACATTGTACATCCCAACCCATGAGCATGGAGCATCTCTCCATTTATTTATATCTACTTTGATTTCTGTTTGTTTGGGATCATTTACTTTCAGAAATTACATTCCGTAATAAATCAAACTTTAAATGGCATTTCATATGGTTTCCTAAAATAGATGAAGCAACCATGAAATAAACACCCCAATCTTGTGACTGTTGAAGGCTTTGAAGTCTTCAAATAGCATTTAAATATTCTAATACATTAGCCAGCCTCTTGTAGAAAGCAGAGCCCAAGGCAGAGATTTAAATGCTAACACTTTATTTGGGAAACAAAATCCAGGGCAAACCCCCGGCAGTTACACTAGAGGTTGACCAAAAAAAAAAAAAGAAAGAAAGAAAACAAACCGACAAAAACAAAGAAATATGCAGATGAATGCTATCCACCTCCAGGCTAGGCATTGTTCCAAAGTAAGACTCAAAGAGTCACAGCCAACCTTGACTCAGGACTTTTGCTCAAAGGGTCCCAACTCTGAGTGGATCAGAAAAGGGGAAAGTCATTTTATCTGCCCGTGAACAGAGAAGCCTGGTGGGCTACAGTCCAGGGGGTCGCAAAGAGTCGGACACGACTGAGCGACTTAACTAACTAAGTAGCTAGCTAAGGTTTTCCCATTAGCCAGGTTCCCACCAGAGGAAGCAAGCGCCTCTCCATGTCAAGCCTCCGGCACTGTCTCTCAGCAGCTACCCAGCTACATGAATTCTACTCTCCAAACTGGAGTCTTTTTTTAGGCCTCCTACATGGAGGAGCTGCCCTGCCCTATTAGACCCTGACCAACAGAAAGAGAAAGATAGTTAGGAGAGCCTGAGCCAGCACACGGGCAGAATCCAGTAAATCAGTTTAGACCCAAGTGAACACGAAGCATACTTCAGGGATGAGAGTTACCTTTGCTGAAGTCCTGGAAAATAGCCTTTCCGGTCTATCATGCGTTCATCCACCAGCCAGGGGCGTCAGGCTTCGTTTACCTCCTTTTCCATCGCCCGTTAGACCCACGGGCGCTCTCTGTCCTGGCCCTCTGAGGTCCTTCCTGCATCTGAACCACTGAAAGTGCTGCCTTGCGTTGTTTTCCTTTTCAAATAAATGTGTATA
>SJYF01000790.1:3664554-3678954 GCA_006410515.1 Procapra przewalskii | reverse complement strand
AGGCTGCGTGCTACAGTGGAGACCCAGCACAGCCAAAGATTTAATGCATTAATTTAAAAAAATCTTACTGCAGGCTGGATCTGGGCTCCTATAATTTTCTCATTTCAGTTTCGATTCTGTTAGTCTCAGTGCATGTTGCTCTGTACTTGGTTTTCTCTTTATTTCACATCCATGACTGGCCTTGTTTCTTTGATAAACCAATGTACAAATCAGCTGTCTTTTAGCAGGCTGTTCAGGGTCACAGTGGTTTTTCTAAGGGAAATATCAGCACCTTTCAGAAAACTGTCATTTCAGAAATAAGCATAAAATCTTAAGTTAACCAAGGGTATCTTCATTGATATATTCCTGCCCTTTGAATGTGGACTCATTCATCCAAGTATCATAAATCTGGTTTCAGGATTGTTTTGGACTTTCAGAAATTTCAGGTTTCTTAGCGAGGAATGAAGGAACGCCGGTGTAACCTTAGTGCCGGTGGCTGGGTTTCCAGGTGAACCATTTCATTTGCATCTCCTCTCACCTGCACTGAGGTATAGCCTGTTGACTGGTTTATAACCACGCTGTCTTTTGGCCAATGTTCTAAACCCCTTTCCATATTGTTGCCACTTTAGTCCTGAGTCACTCCCGTTCCCCTAGGAGGCCACACTCTCCTGAGCGTGGCCCCTGGAGGCTCGTTGGGTTGCTGTCTGCGTCTCTGACTTGCTGATGACTTTCTTGCCTCTGCGGAGCGACCCAGACAGAGGCTGTCTTCCAGTGTCACGTGTTTGGCAGACATTCTTTCCTTTCCAGCTCTCATAGGTAATCCCTACTCATTCTGTGTATCTGAGATCACCTCCTCAGAGAAGACTTTCTGCACCACACCCATGATCAGGTGAGAAAGGAAACAAAACCACCATTGTCTTTCTTTTCCAATATGATTTATTATATTAAATATAGTTCCCTCTGCTATACAGTAGGACCTTGTTGCTTGTAGGACCTTGTTGCTTATCCGTTCTCTAAATAATAGTTTGTATCTGCTAATTGAGAAGTCCTAATTTATTCCTCCCCCACTCCTTTCCCCCCTGGTAACGATAAATTTGTTGTCTGTCAGTCTGTTAGGTAGGTTTATTTGTGCCATATTTTAAATTCCACATATGTGATACCATATGGAATGTGTCTTTTCCCATCTGACTTACTTTGCTTAGTGTGATAATCTCTAGGCCCGTCTATGTAGCTGGAAATGGCATTATATATAGTGAAGTCGCTCAGTTGTGTCCGACTCTCTGTGACCCCATGGACTGTAGACTACCAGGCTTCTCCTGGTATTTTCCAGGCAAGAGTACTGGAGTGGGTTGCCATTCCTTCTCCAGGAAATGGCATTATTTCCTTCCAGAACCATTATTGACTCTTTAAGCCCTGTCTTTTGCTTTACAGTCATCATCACAATTGTGTTTCTGGAACAGTTTAATGTACATACAGTTTAGTTAGCTTGACTAATATGTCTTCCCTCCTAGACTCTAAGCTTTATGGAGGCAAAGGCTATGCACTTTCTTAACAGATCTAGAACCTAATGCTTCCTGGAATAAAATAAGTCTTCAATAATACGTTTGAAGAAGTGGATGAATGAAGCATTTGAAGGCTCTTCGAAAAGCACCATGTCTCCATATGCCCTCTGGTTTGGGGAGTGAAATTTGTACTGTATTTAACTGTAATATTTAATGTGAAGAAACCATTCTGGTAGGGTGAAATCTGACAATGCCCTCATCGAGGTACTTTTTTCCCTGGAGTATATCTTCATATTTTCACCGTGTGCATGCTTCCACTGTGTGTGTAGGATCCTGTTTTAATCTGCTACCTCTCTTTCTTGCTTTGATGTTGAACTTACAAAGGCCAGGCAGTGAGTGTTGGCTTTCTCCCGTCTCCCATCTTCTGAATTTCCAGGTACTCAGTGCACAGAGGAAGATCATGTATCAGTTGAATGAAGGCGAGGGCATTTCTGGTGACTGCAGTGCACTAATTATTGATGTAAAATTCCCGAGTGTGTGCCCTTCATGCTCTTGATCCTCACAGTGTAGCAGGAAATCCATGATAGTCTCTGTCTCAGCTCATGTATGTCCCAGGCCCAGACTCTCAACTAAAAAGGCAAAATGAGGTCATCGTTTCCCTTAATTCTGGGAAATGCACTTATTTTTTAAAGTAGAAAATATGCTGATATGAAAGCCAAATGCCATTAGTTGCCTCTTTGTCCAAGAATGTGTAAAACAACTTCTCGGTTCCAATTTATTTATCTGTAGATTTAAGGGCAGTGAAAGTTATGTGTAAAAATATAAAACGTGATTCAGATCCCACATCTGCCACCAGTGGATTGGGCAAGCTATGCAGCCTCTGTGAGCACCAGTTTTCTTCACTGTAGATCTGAATAATGCCTAACTTCCAGAGTTCTCCTACAGATTGCAATTAATACACACGAGGCACTTAGCCTACACTTGAAAAATGCAGGAGACAGCGTGTCCATAATCCATGGTCACAAAGATAAGGTGAAATAACACATATAATGACAAATCAGTTGGTAAGAAATGAAAGGAGTAGGTTTAAAAATGGCATGGCCAGTAATGAATAGGCCTTATGATGAACAGCCCTGTGTTTGACAGAAGAACCCAATTGCTGCCCGGCAGATACTAAGCAGAGAACAGAGCGCGGTGACTCACCTGTCCAGAAGGAGACACGTTCTGCTGGGTTTGATTATCAGCCAGCAACGTGAACATGAGCTCTTCCCAAGCACACTGCCTCCCAGGGCAGACCAGAGAAGGCAGCCGCACTGTTGACGGCGGTGCAGCCGTGCGTGGAGGAGAACGAGCAGTTTTCTGGCACTGTGGGAGCACTTCCCCAGCATAACTGCTCCATTCCCTTTTTTCTGCCTGCTAAAACACAAACCCACATATTTTACGATCATTGTATAAGAGAAAATGCATTAAACAGAGACATTTAAAATGCTCTCAGTATCTTGACCCTGTATTTGGAGGAGGGAGGTCAGTTCTCAGTGATACGGGTTATGGAGTGGACTAAATGGACATGAATGGTTCACCCTTTGTCCCAGGTAAATAGAAATACCTTATCAGTTATACAATAAATAGATGAGTTCACAATAAGGAATAGCAATTTTTCAAGTGTGTCTTCAAAGTTAAAAAATTACGTATCTGCAGGACATTTCAGTCCCACCAATAGGAATAAGTGAAAGTGTTAGTCATTCAGCTGAGTCCATCTCTTTGCAGCCCCATCAACTTTGGCCCACGAGGCTCCTCTGTCCGTGGGATTCTCCAGGCAAGAATACTAGAGTGGGTAGATTTTTCCTTCTGCAGGGGATCTTTCTGACCTAGGGACTGAACCTGTGTCTCCTGCATTGCAGGCAGATTCTTTGCTGTCTGAGCCACTGGGGAAGCTCAGTGCAGGAGTGACAGGGCAGGTGGTATTAATATGAAACTGGGCAGGGAACGAGACCTCAGTGTGAGTGAGGCAGGAGTTGGAACTGATGCCTGGAGTAAAGCTTCAGGCTGCTGAGATCTGCCTTGTCTCTCACGGTCCTTGGAAGAGGAACGAAGGCTGTAGGGATACGGGAACCACAGCCAGACAGAGAGGAGTGAAAAATCCCAGCATGCTCTGAGCTCACAAAAAGCAAAAAGCAGGAGCATCTGCATGGAGCAATCACCCTTTTTTTTTTTTTTAAAAGGTCATATTCAAAAGCAGAGACATTACTTTGCCGACTAAGGTCCGTCTAGTCAAGGCTATGGTTTTT
The DNA here is from genome assembly GCA_006410515.1 of Procapra przewalskii. Classification (NCBI taxonomy): domain Eukaryota; kingdom Metazoa; phylum Chordata; class Mammalia; order Artiodactyla; family Bovidae; genus Procapra; species Procapra przewalskii. Next base: position 3,675,185 of record SJYF01000790.1, on the reverse strand, counting down.
CCTGTGGTCATGTATGGATGTGAGAGTTGGACTGTGAAGAAGGCTGAGCGACAAAGAATTGATGCGTTTGAACTGTGGTGTTGGAGAAGACTCTTGAGAGTCCCTTGGACTGCAAGGAGATCCAACCAGTCCATTCTGAAGGAGATCAACCCTGGGATTTCTTTGGAAGGAATGATGCTAAAGCTGAAACTTCCGTACTTTGGACACCTCATGCGAAGAGCTGACTCATTGGAAAAGACTCTGATGCTGGGAGTGACTCATTGGAAAAGATTCTGATGCTGGGAGGGATTGGAGGTAGGAGGAGAAGGGGACAACCGAGAATGAGATGGCTGGATGGCATCACAGACTCGATGGACGTGAGTCTGAGTGAACTCCGGGAGATGGTGATGAACAGGGAGGCCTGGCCTGCTGCAATTCATGGTGTCGCAAATGGTAGGACATGACTGAGCGACTGAACTGAACTGAACTGAGAACTGGCAACCTCGTCACTGCTTTAGCAGAAGCAAACTAGAAGGACATCTGTGCAGGTTTTTTTTTTTTTTTTTGAGTTCCAAGATCCCTTGTCTGTTCCTCTCTCCTACCCACCACATGTCACCCTTCATCAGGCCCTCTCAAAACCCCAGGTGGCTGTATCTTTCCTGCCAAAACCGTGACTACATTCAGCACATTGTCTACAGGGAAGTGAAACCAGACAACATGCTTCTCATCAGAAATAACAGGGACCCACAAAGTATAAGGACCCTGGGGATGAATCTCAGTTTAGAACTCAGGTCTAATTGAAATATTGCTTAAGAGTAAGGGAATACAAAGAAAAAAACAAAAAAATCACACAGTATTTACTAGAATTTCTTAGTAACAATTTTAAAAGACTAATAAATGATCTGGTTCTGAAAAAAGAAAGATGGTCAGATCATCTAACACTCAGGATCAACAAAAGAATGACAACCCTGGCTACAACCTGACACATGCTGCCTTTAACAAAGACCTTGGTGGTGACGATGACAAACACACATCCGTACAGAAATGCTAGGTGCCACACATTTCGAGGAACAGAGTTAAATCTGTCTAAATTCCTTGTCTTGCTTAAGAGGTGTAAAGTATTAACATTAATCTTGAAGTCAAATAAATGTGTCAAAATTGTATAAAAAACCATTAAGGGTGGATAAAAGAGAATTAATAATTTCCAAAGCAGTAAAGGAGCTGGGTGGGATAATAATGTTGAAAGTGTAGGAAGGAGTCTGGAAAATGACATGTTTAAGAACCACTGCATGAGGACGTTACTACTACCCAGCGTTCCTTCCCGCGCCACAGGAGCCAGCAGCATCTTAGTATGATTTGCTACTCCTTCCATTGCTATTTTATTTTTATTTTTTGCCGTGGAGTTCCAGCCTGATACCCCTCCTCATTGTATCATGCTGATTCTGCCCTCATCCAAGCCTATCTGTTCTTATCACAGCTTTTTTTTTAAATTTTGTTTTTTGTTTTTCAAAAACTTGCAGTTGAGCCCCAGATGAAAATTGATGAGTTAATATGGGGTAGAATATTGAGTTCAAGATGAAGAATATGATCTTTGTCTAAATCATGGCTCTAATTCAAGACAGTCTAAGCATCTCCTAAATACTGCTCTCCACCAATCTTAAGGTAACATCTGTTGTTGTTTAGTCAAAAGTCATGCCCAGCTCTTTGTGACTCCATGGAATGTAGCCTGCCAGGCTCCTCTGTCTATGGGATTCTCCAGGCAAGGATACTGGAGTGGGCTACCACTTCCTCTCCACGGGATCTTCCCGACCCAGGGATCGAAGCCAAGATCTCCTGCATTGGCAGGTGGATTCTTTACCACTAAGCCACCTGGGAAGCCCTAAGGAAACATACTTGGTACCAAAAATAGTTTTATTTTTAATAAACAATAAGCATATGGATGTTAGAACTTGCAGTATAAAAATGAAGCATGATCAGTGTCTGGCCAAAACTAGATACTCAATAAGTGCTCAGTCAATGAGTGAATTAATGGGCTGTTAGAATCTAAAAGTCTAAGTCACTTTACCCAAGGTTTTATTTCCATGGAAGTTTCTAGAATGAATATCTATGAGTCTCTGATATTTTAGTGCACGCTAAGCATAAAACAAAGGCCCCAAACAGACCACACCTGTGAAGAGCTCTCAAAACAGAGCAGAAATTCAGGGCCATGTGATTTGAACTATAGGCAACACTTGTGAAAAGCAAGTAGCAGGTGTGATTTTGCTGCCTGAATTGAAGACATTATTTGAAGTGAATGATCCCTACTGAACAACCCCATTTAAGAACACTGTTGGCACAATTTTTCAAAGATCTTTATTAGCTAAAAAAAAAATCAGTGAAGACTCAGTGAAAATATAATTAAAGACCTCAATAAAGTAAGGATCCAACCTGAAATTGGCAATAGGAAGTAGAATGTAAACACTCAGAAAATGATCAACCAAATTTGCCACGATGAAGAAAAATCTGAAGTGTGCAATATCAAGAATCATTTCACAGCTCAGGGGAAAAAAAGCAAAAACAAAACCAGCTTGGTGTTCTAGCAGAGTCCCCTGAAGAGATGCCAACTTATCCCTGGGGCTCTGTGGGAAGATGGTGATGATTACTGTATAATTAGGAGAGTGGTGTAATCACCTGAACAGTGGTCCCTTTCAGAGTAAGAGGTCCGGCATTGTCACAGAATCTTTTGTTTTCTTCCCATAAACCATAAGCTTCCACCACTGCTTGGCCTGAACCAAGCATTATTAAGTTTTCAGAGAGACTTATCAGAAGGAGAAACCTCTCTAAGACTGAGCTGCCCAGAGGGGACATAAATGAGATTTCTCTATGTAGCTGCTTTACCAAACCAGAGCTCTGAGGAGGGTGCTGGGTTTAATCCCCAGCCTGTGATGAGCATTCTGACGTGTGTCTATTCATACGGCTTACTCTGTGGATGCTTAATCACTGTCCATATGTGTTATAATTCCTGGGGGAAAAGGAACTTATGAGAATAGGAGAAGATAATTCTCATATTTGTGTCAGACTGAATAACAACCTCAAAACCTCTTTAATTTAGAGCGATTCTTTTCATTTATTAGCAAAGACTAGTTTTGTGCCATTCTTTCAGCCTTACTAATGAATTCTTGGGAAATAAATGGTTTTCTTAGTAGATGATTAATTAATCTGTACTTCAGAGATAAAACAGTTTTCTCTGCAGAACACTGAAACTCAGAATGACATATGGTAAAATAGCTTCCCAGGTGGCTCAGTGGTAAAGAATCTGCCTGCCAATGCAAGAGACGTAAGAGAGCCGAGTGTGATCCCTGGGTCAGGAAGATCCCCTGGAGGAAGCCATGGCAACCGACTCCCACATGCTTGCTGGGGCAATCCCACTGATGGAGAGCCTGGAGGGCTGCAGTCCATGGGGTCTTAAAAGAGTCAGACATTACTTACTGACTAGCAACAACGAAATGCCAAACAGGGCGATGAAACATGAATTTGTTCTGATAAAAACACTAATGCTTAGGAAATATATTTGCATGCTTTAAATGATGAATCTTTTTGAGGTTGTCTTTTATAGATGTAGATAGTAGATGTCAGGTAGATGATAGATAGGTGATAGAAAGATGATAGATATGAAGAGAGAGAGTTTTGTGCAATTTATTTTTCTAGTGTATTTGAAAAATTGAAAAAAAAAATCCACTTTCAAACAAATTTTTTTTCTTGTTACCATGGTTATCTTTACTGGAAAATGGAAAACATATGAGTTAAATGGGAAAAATATAAATACGCCCAGTCTGAGCACACTGAGGTATGCGCCTTAGCTTTTATACATCTCACCTTGTCTCCTTTCTAATCTGTTTTTATATTTATTTAATAATTTCAAATATTCTGACAAAAATATGGACTAATTAGAACCATTTGTTTTCCTGTGTAGATTACACAATTTACTGCATTTTTATTTGCTTCAAATAATGACTGACAAAGTAAAACTTCAAATATATTGTTAAAATATCCTTTGTAACCTTTCTTAATTTCGTCATAGCTTCACTGTCTGAAAAAAGTGTGCAGCCTTCCCTGCCATGCCTTTGTACTTTTACTGTATATTTACTTTTTAAACAGTATATTTATTATTCCTTTGTGTGTTTTTGACACATAAGATAAGTGGCAACTCATTGAACTGAACTTTTGTGATATTTTGCTTTTTGTTTCATTAACATAAACAAAGCTTAAGGTAGATCTATCTGATCTAATTTATCTGCCTGATGTTTATTCAATTATCTTAGTGATGTTTTTGGCTTATGCATTTCAGACAGCTTCTAATGTGTTTATTTTGTTCAAAATATTTGTTTTAATGACTGTTAACTTATGTTTCTCTTTTGTGTGTGTGTGTATGCTTTTTCTATTTTGCTCAAGAGGTTCTTCCATGTCCTGAGAATATTCGTAGAGTATTTTCTGTTGGCTTCTATCATTTTTTAAAGTTATACATTTATCCTTTAGATCCTTAATACATCAGGAATGTATATTTGAGTCATGTATGTGCGTGCTAAATTGCTTCAGTCGTGTTCGATTCTTATTGACCCTGTGGACAGTGGACTGCCAGGCTGCTCTGTTCATGGGATTCTCCAGGCAAGACCTGGAGTGGGTGGCCATGCCCTCCTCCAGGGGGATCTTCCTGACTCCTGGGATCAAACCAGCAGCTCCTGAAGCTCCTGCACTGCAGGCAGCTTCTTCACCGCTGACCCACCAGGGAAACCCCATGTGATCTACATCATTTAGTTTCATTATTTTCTACTCAGCTGATCAATGGAAACAGTGACAGACTTTATTTTCTTGGGCTCCAAAATCATTGCATATGGTGACTGCCACCATGAAATTAAAAGAAGCCTGCTTCTTGGAAGAAAAGCTATGATAAACCAAGAAGACAGTGTATTAAAAGCAGAGACATTACTTTGCTGGCAAAGGTCCGTATAGTCAAAGCTATGGAGGAGTCCTATACTGGACCATAAAGAAGTGATGAGTGAATGTTGGACCGTAAAGAAGGATGAGTGCCAAGTAATTGATGCTTTTGAACTGTGATGTTAAAGAAGACTCTTGAGAGTCCCTGGACAGCAAGGGGACCAAACTAGTCAATCCTAAAGGAGGTCAGTCCTGAATATTCATTGGAAGAACTGATGCTGAAGGTGAAGCTCCAATAATTTGGCCACTTGATGTGAAGAACCAGCTCATTAGAACAGACCCGGATGTTGGGAAAGATTGAAGGCAGGAGGACAAGGGGACATCAGAGGATGAGACGGTTGGATGGCATCACCAACTCGATGGACATGAGCTTGAGCAAACACCGGGAAATAGTGAAGGACAGGGAGGCCTGCCATGCTGCCGTCCATGGGGTCGAAAAGAGTAGGATGAGCCTGAGCAACTGGACAGCAACGCTCACCTGCTCTAATAAGCCACACTAAGCAGCTGAGTCCCTTCCTGCTGAGTGCTGATGCTACATCTCTCTGTACAAGTTTCCATGCCAGGAAACGTTAGAGTCTGTCTGGTGTACTGCAGTGGGCAGTGAATCCAGCCCTAAACAATGGTCTTTGAATTATCACAGCTTTATAATAATTTTGATATTCTCCTTCTGGATATGTTTAATCTTTAGGAAGGGACTTTAGGGGAGGAAGCAGAGAGGTCAGTGGATGCCTGGGCAGAGGGAGAAGGTGTCAGCCTTGTCCCTGTGCCCACAGAGCTGAGGCCAGGATCCAGTTGTCGCCAGTGGATGTACACAGGCCCCTGAGTTCATAGAGGGCTGCTTCAGGTTTCAGACTGTTGCTGTTACATTTTATCCTCTTATCTGGTCAAAAGCAGGCATAGATGACACCAGAATTTTAGTATAAGCAAAACCAGAGAAGAGCTAGTTCTCTGAAATTCAGGCTCTAATAAGGGTTCATGTGGTCCTTGAGAGAGTCAGCGTTAGAGCAAGTGCCTCAAATGCCATGCTTTGTTTGAGGCTAATAGGCAGAAGATATTAAGAAGAGGTGGCAAGAATACATGGAAGAACTGTACAAAAAAGATCTTCAAGACCCAGATAATCATGATGATGTGATCACTCATCTAGAGCCAGACATCTTGGAATCTGAAGTCAAGTGGGCCTTAGAAAGCATCACTATGAACCAAGCTAGTGGAAGTGATGGAATTCCAGTTAAGCTGTTTCAAATCCTGAAAGATGATGCTGTGAAAGTGCTGCACTCAATATGCCAGCAAATTTGGAAAACTCAGCAGTGGCTGCAGGACTGGAAAAGGTCCGTTTTCATTCCAATTCCAAAGAAAGGCAATGCCAAAGAATGCTCAAACTACTACACAATTACACTCATCTCACATGCTAGTAAAGTAATGCTCAAAATTCTCCAAGCCAGGCTTCAGCAATATGTGAACCATGAACTCCCTGATGTTCAAGCTGGTTTTAGAAAAGGCAGAGGAACCAGAGATCAAATTGCCAACATCCACTGGATCATGGAAAAAGCAAGAGAGTTCCAGAAAAACATCTATGTCTGCTTTCTTGACTATGCCAAAGCCTTTGACTGTATGGATCACAATAAACTGAAAAATTCTTCAAGAGATGGGAATACCAGACCACCTAACCTGCCTCTTGAGAAATCTGTATGCAGGTCAGGAAGCAACAGTTAGAACTGGACATGGAACAACAGACTGGCTCCAAATAGGAAAAGGAGTACATCAAGGTTGTATATTTTCACCCTGCTTATTTAACTTATATGCAGAGTACATCGTGAGAAACACTGGACTGGAAGAAACACAAGCTGGAATCAAGATTGCAGGGAGAAATATCAATAACTACAAATATGCAGATGGCAGCACCCTTATGGCAGAAAATGAAGAGGAGCTAAAAAGCCTCTTGATGAAAGTGAAAGAGGAGAGTGAAAAAGTTGGTTTAAAGCTCAACATTCAGAAAACGAAGATCATGGCATTCGATCCCATCACTTCATGGGAAATAGATAGGGAAACAGTGGAAACAGTGTCGGACTTTATTTTGGGGAGCTCCAAAATCACTGCAGATGGTGACTGCAGCCATGAAATTAGAAGACACTTACTCCTTGGAAGAAAAGTTATAACCAACCTAGATAGCATATTCAAAAGCAGAGACATTACTTTGCCAACTAAGGTCCGTCTAGTCAAGGCTATGGTTTTTCCTGTGGTCATGTAAGGATGTGAGAGTTGGACTGTGAAGAAGGCTGAGCACCAAAGAATTGATGCTCTTTAACTGTGGTGTTGGAGAAGACTCTTGAGAGTCCCTTGGACTGCAAGGAGATCCAACCAGTCCATTCTGAAGGAGGTCAGCCCTGGGTTTTCTTTGGAAGGAATGATGCTAAAGCTGAAAATCCAGTACTTTACCCACCTGATGCAAAGAGTTGACTCTTTGGAAAAGACTCTGATGCTGGGAGTGACTCATTAGAAAAGACTCTGATGTTGGGAGGGATTGAGGGCAGGGGGAGAAGGGGAAGACCGAGAATGAGATGGCTGGATGGCATCACAGACTCAATGGACGTGAGTTTGAGTGAACTCCAGGAGATGGTGATGGACAGGGAGGCCTGGCCTGCTGCAATTCATGGGGTCGCAAAGAGTCGGACACGACTGAGCGACTGAACTGAACTGAATAGTTAAGAGGATTAATCCTCCACTCATGTGGCTTGTTTCAGCATCTTGAGCAGTGGTGTTCAACACTGACTACACATTAGAATCACTTGGAGAACATTTAAAAATACTTATATCCAGATCACACCTTTGACCAATTAAATCAGAAACTCTCAGGGTGGGATACAGGAATGAGTATATTTTTAAAATTCCCTAGTGATTCTAATATGCAGGCAACTTTGAAAACTGCTTCACAGTAAATTCAGCCACCTGTCTAGTTTAACATCAATCATAATAAATCACATTAGAGTGGCAAACCACATCGGTCTATTCCCAGCATGAAATGTGTCAACATGATTGTCATTAACCAGTTCAAGTATAGTTGTTATAAGTGAGAGTTGTACTGGTTATCAGCCTCTTGATACAGTGTGATGAAAAGGGTACTTTACTTCTGTGGTCTTCCTCTTGAAAACCCCATAATTCCCTCTAATAATGGGAAAATCATCAGACGGAAGACCATCAATCAGACGGAAGACCACGCAAATCTCAACATTCTTTAAATCACTCAACCAGCTTTCTGCAAAGCTGCCAAGATCCAGTAAATTGTGTCAACAGTGAAAATGAGGCTGTGACGGTGCCCACAAATTGTGACTTAGTGTTTTGAATGAGACTCTACAATAGGAAACTTCCTTGGTGGAGATGGTAAAGTATCTGCCTACAATGTGGGAGACCTGGGATTGATCCCTGGGTCAGGAAGATCCCCTGGAGAAGGAAATGGCAACCCACTCCAGTACTCTTGCCTGGAGCATCCCATGGACGGAGGAGCCTGATGGGCTACAGTCCATGGGGTCGCAAAGAGTTGGAAACGACTGAGCGACTTCACTTCTCCAACACCACAGTTGCTAAACAATAGAAAGATAATTTAAAGGAAGGGACAGGAATATTTGAGTGTATTGTGTTTATAATTTCCTGATAAGGGATTAAGTGAATTTACAAGACTATCTGTCTTCCTTTTGGAAGGTAAAGAATTTTAAAATATTTAAGTAGCACTCTCATAATCCCTAGGGCTTCCCTGGTGGCTCAGATGGTAACAAATCTTCCTGCAATGCTGGAGACCTGGGTTTAATCCCTGGGTTGTGAAGATCCCCTGGAGAAGGGAATGGCAACCCACTCCAGTATTCTTTCCTGGAGAATCCCATGGACAGAGGAGCCTGGCAGGCTACCGTCCATGAGGCCACAAAAGTTGGACTCATCTTAGCAACTAAACCGCCACAACCACTTTATAATGCCAGTGAGTAGGTAAATCTTTAATGTGAAATGCATATGTTAATTGGGAAGGAAAAAGGCTATATGAAAGAGACTGAAGAAATATGGGCATTTGTGTTTCATGTACATTTTAGAAACTTTCAGCTCTTTCACCTTCTGCTTGAAGGAAGTGGATCAAAACTCTTTTCTCCTAAGGTATTCATGGTGTGTCTATGGAATTAGAGTTCCTTTCCATGATCTGGAGGATATGAAACTCGGTAAGGTAAATATGGCTTCCAATGAAGCAACAACAGCTGTCCGCCAGGCAGCCCCTTGTCATTCTGTCAAGACACACAGTTAGCTCTTGCCACTTTACCAAGCTGTGGGTTCCTTTCTTCACAGTCTGGGCTTACTGATGGCATTGATCAAAATGCTAATTTATGTTAATTTATCAAGACATGATGATTGTAGTGATAAGCCTTCATGATTGGTACTTTCAAAGTAAATGTGCTGAAATGATAAATGTGTGTTTCCTTGGCCACAGAAATGGGTTTTACTCTGCGGTTAATGTTTCATATAACCCAACTTCATTAGGCAGAACTCAGCTAATGACATCATGAATTTGTTTCATTTTATCCAATTGCATTAATTAGGGAAATGTGCTGAATGTTAATTGTGAAGAAACACGCTTTTTTCTTGGAATAAGGAAAGAAGAAACAAGGTAATTGGATTAATTTGTCCTTTCCCCTCTTTTTTTTAAACCTCCATTAACTAGGGACATGCAGAACCTTTCTCAACAGGAAAGCATGAGCAACTTTGCACTAACATGATTCTCATTAGCCAATTTAATTGTGGGAATTTAAAGTGAGAGTTCTAGCGGACAGTGCCAGACTCTGAGAGTCAGATTAAATGCTATATCTCTAGGGGATTACATATTTGATAATAACAGCAAGTGATTTCCTAAAATGATTTAAAAAAAAAAAAGACTGAACACTGAGATCTTTCTCATGGTTCTATTCATTATTCATGTATGCTGTGTTCTACCACTTCCAGGAGTTGGTGATGGACAGGGAGGCCAGGCGTGCTGCGATTAATGGGGTTGCAAAGAGTCGGACACAACTGAGCAACTGAACTGAACTGAACTGAACCACTTCTCTGCCCCTCCGTATTCAGACCCAGTGAGTTTGAAACCCATAACCCTTCCAGTGTGGCATGGAACAGATCACCTCCTTTAGAAGCAGGTCCCTTCCAGGACTGGAGCTCATGTTCATGCTTCAGCTCTGCATAACCATGAAGAAGGTTTATTCTAAAATCAAGGCTGGTAACTATTTCATGCATTTGAATGCTATAATCAGAGGTGAAAGAAGTAAATTATACAAGTGTTTTCACACACAAAAAAACCTGTTCAAAATTATGTTTGTGTATGTGTATAGTTTATCTATAGCTTATATATACATGTGTATATGTATGTGTGTGTGTAGTTTGTACAACTGTCAAAGAAGAATGGCTCATTTAGTATCATTTTTGCTATTTTAATGGAAAGAGTTTAATAAATGCACAATGAAACTATTTTTAAAGAAAAAAATGCATGCCTAATTTTCCATTTAAAATTTCAAGAATACACTGGATGCCTGTAGATTTCTATCACCAATTAAATAAATTCACAATTTCCTCTCTTTCTAGAAGTCAGTCAGCTCATCTATAACATACTTCATTCCCACCCTGATAGTTTGACTCTGATTTTTGAAAAACCACTT
>SJYF01000790.1:3650544-3664544 GCA_006410515.1 Procapra przewalskii | reverse complement strand
TGCTACCCTGTTCATTATCTTGAGTTAGTTGTATGAAGAATGTTTATTAATAATCTCAATTCATCAGATGTCATGAAAAATAAAAGAAATAAAAGATGATATAATAATCAGTTGATGAATATCTGTTGGTTATAAATCCAAGTAGTACTCTTACGCTGATTTCAGAGAGAGAAGTTATGAATTCCACAGAGAGAGGAAAGTTAGACAGGATCTAAACACTTCATCACTTATTCTCATGAGGTGGAAATGAAGAATGATAGAGATGGAATTTAACCCGGTGGTTTGTGGGGCTTTTTCTATTATTCCCTGAAATTTCCTGATATGCAAATATAGAAAGTTGAGGCAGTCTCAATTTAAATATGAATGAAGCTAAAGAACAAGTTTAAATCATTTGTTTTTAATTTCATTTTAGGATGTTTATATTTACAGAAATTTGAGAGGAAATAACATAGAGTTCTCTATGCCCCACACTCCATTTTCCTATTATCGACATCTTGGATTAGCATGGTGCATTTTTTACAATTAATAATACAGTATGAGTTAATTATTAGTAACTAAAGTCCATGCTTCATGTTACTTATTTGCATTTTAACTGTTTTTGTGCTGGGATTCCATGAAACCACATTGCAGTTGATTTTCATGTCTCCTTAGGGTATTTTCTCTGACAGTTTCTGACTTTCCTTGTTCTTGATGACCTTGACAAATTGGAGGCCAACTGATCAGGAATTCTGTAGCTTGTTCCCCAGCTAAGTTTGCCTGATGTTTTTTCTCATGATTACACAAGAGCTATGGGTTTTGGGGAGGAAGGCTTCATAAGGTAAAGTGCTGTGTTCATTATATCTTGTCAAGAGAGCATACTGTCCATGTGACTGGTTGACTGTATTACTGGGCTGAGACATGTTTGCCGTGTTTCTATACTATACTATACTATAGGTTCTATACTATACTATAATACTATAATATAATATAGTTTCTATTCTATTCTATACTATACTATAGTTTCTATACTATAAAGTCATTCTGTTTTTCTCCCCCAGTTTCCCTACCATGCACTTCAGAAGGGAGTCTGTCTGCACAGACCATGTTTAATGGATGGGAGTTATGTTCTGTTATATTTCCGTGAGGGTAGAACCTCTTTTTTTTGGGGGGGGATATTGGGAAATTTTCTCATGAGAGACTTCTGTTCTCTCCTCTTTATTTAATTATTCAGTCACCTATTTGCATCAGTGTGGACTCATGGATATTTATTTTATATTTTGAGGTATCATCCAGTACTACCTTCCCTAATTAGTTTTTAACTCAATTAGTTATTATTATTATTTTTTTTTTGCCAAATGCATTCTATATTTGCCCATTAGGATATTTCAGTTGACTCCTGTATCACTTTGACATGGCCCCATCAGTTTAGACTTTGGGGGGAGTACTTTCCTACTTTCTACACTGTAAGTTGCTCCAGGCTCCAGTCTTAGAATCAGCCATTCCTCCAAGGAACCTTGATTCTTTTCATAAGTCACGACATTACAAGCCAATATCAGAGCACTGGAGGACCTCGTTGCCGGAGGTTATTGTTGCTTCTGGGGTTCCCCAGTGGCTCCATGTAAAGAATCTGCCTGCCAATGGAGCTGTAGGAGACGTGAGTTCAGTCCCTGAGTTGGAAAGATCCACTGGAGCAGGGCATGGCAACTCACTTCAGCATTCTTGCAAAGAAAATTCCGTGGACAGGGAAGCCTGGCAGGCTACAAGTCCATGAGGCCACTCAGTCAAACGCGGCTGAAGTGCCTTAGCACGCACACACTGATTGTTGCTTCTATGAGTCTATGTGTCTGCTCTTTCACCGGAACCATGCTCTCTTGCATACAGCTGCCTTGAATAATGTAGTTTTGTAGTGAGTCTTTGAACTGTTTTTCTTCAGTAATATGCTATTATAGGGCTTTTACCTTTCCATCTAAATGTTAGAATAAGTTTGCCAGTATCTGCAGAACAGCTTACTGTGGTTTTAATGAGAGTACTTTGAATCCATTGATCTAGAGGGGGTATAATTGACGTCTTAATGATATTGACTCTTCCAGTACGTGAACATGGAATCTCTCTCCATTTGTTTAGATTTTCTTTGGTTCTCTCATGTGGCATTTGTTGTTTTCTGCAGATATGTGTTTTATTATTTTTCTACATAAGTATTTTGTTTTCTTTGTTGTGATTGTAAATAGCAATGATTCATTATTATTTTTTAAATGTCAAATTCCAAGAGTTAATTTCTGGTCTATAGGAATGCAACTGACTTTTGTATGTTTGCTTTGTATCTTATCATGTTGCTGTTCTTGCTTATCAGCTCCAGGAGTTATTTTCTCAGTTGCTTTGTGTGTTCTATATATGCAGTCATGCCATCTGCAAATGAAGATTTTTATTTACTCCTTCCCGATATGTATAAATTTATATCCTTTTCTACAGTGGTTGGTAGGTCTTCCAGTTGATGTCAAGTCAGAGAGTGAGAAGGGACATCCTTGTTGGGCTCCAGACCATGGTGGTATCCAATTTACCTTTCTCTGTTATGAATTTGGCTGTAGGTGTATAATGGATGGAATTTCAGGCTGGAGAAGTTTCCCTGTATTCCTAATCTGTTGAGAGCTTTTATCATGAATGACTGGTGAATTTTGTGAAATATGTTTTCTGAATTGATATGATCATATTTTTTTTTTCCTTCTGTGGCCTCTTGATGTGGTATAACACAGTGAGAGATTTTTGACTGATGAACCAGCAGAAGATACCTGGTCATAGTGTATGATTATTTATATATATTGTTGAATGTTTTTGCTAATATTTCATTATGTGTTTTGTGACTGTGTTCATGAGAGATTTGATCAGTACTTGCCCTGGCTTTTAAAGTTTGTTTAATATTAGTGAAAATTGGTGAAACAGAAAGTCTTGAGGGAACTGGAATGGGAGAAATGCCCTTCTCCCAGCTGGTATTAAGCTCTTATAAAGTTATTTCACCTGCTGAGTAGGTTTCATTTTTGAAGAATGCTCTGGGTGAATCTCAACAATCACTCTTCTCCCTCCCTTGCCTGAACCTTGAAGGTATATTTCTCTGATCTTCACAGAGAGGATGTGGTGTGTTCCCTGAAGGGAATTCCCTCAAAAAGTGTGAATTTTAAGACTGTAGCTCCTAGAAGTTTCTCTCCCCTGCCAGTACAAACTCAGCCAGGAGAAATGCATCAAAATTACCATATGGTGCTTCTTACAAGTTTATGACGCAAGAAGCATCTGCTGTAGTTAAATACGTTCCTCTGCCACCCTCTGCGTTCACTGGCCCTAGATTTGGAGGTGGCCATTCAGTTCAATGATGCATCTGAAAGCAGTCCCTATTCACAGTTTGTATACATTTTTCTTGTTGGGAGAATGAGAGTAATGACTTTCAACTTCCTGACATAGTAGACCTGAAACTAGACCTCTGAGCTTATTTCTAAAATAGTGTTTTTATCTTTTTATTTTTATTTTTACTTCTCTCTGTTAGCACTCTCTTATTTTGTTTTATGAGGATACGTATGTAGATGTATTTCTTCGAAGATGCTTCCTAAAGATTCTAGGTTAGAGTCTAAAGGAAAGATAATAAATGTTATCAGAGGAAATTTACAAAATTAGTATTGCATTTACATACCATTTTACTATTTACAAGTCACTCTCATGGATAGTCACACAGCTTTACCTTCAGGGATATGCATGCTAAGTCGCTTCAGTTGTGTCCAATTCTTTGTGACCCCATAAACTGTAGCCTGCCAGGCTCTTCTGTTCACAGGATTCTCCAGGCAAAAATATTGGCATGGGTTGCCATGCCCCCTCCAGGGGATCTTCCTGACCCAGGGATTGAACCCGTGTCTCCTGCATCTTCCTGCATTGGCAGGTCGATTCATTACCACTGGCGCCACCTGGAAGCCCTTTTGTGAAATACCCCCAGGCAGACTCTCTCTGTGCAGCTACCTGGGAACACGAGGTGAACCAGCGGAAAGCCCCTGCCATATGATTAACTGCCTCTCCCTCTGGATCACTGCGGATGCAGCCAGCAGGTCACTGAACCTCAAGTTGTGTCCTAACTTTCCCACCTCATTTCTCTTTCACTAGTTAACCCTGCCCTGAGATGGTATCTCCAGAATACAGTTCCAGCAGTCATTTCCTATTGCCTTGGTTTTCCTTGGGAACTGCGTTGAAACAAGCAACAGTGAGTGTGGTGGTGGTCTGTTTTCTGAATCTTTGCAAAAAAATCAAGTGATAACAGGGAGGAGGCTGTTTTAATATGTTTACTTGTATCCCTTAAAATAATTTATGTTTATTTAAAACTTGAACAACCATTTTCCTGTATTCTTGTAAATTTTCAGTTCTGGTTCACTTTCTCCACTGATAACCCCAAAATAATCTATTGAAATTTTAATATTCATAAAATATGCTTTCTAAAAACCAGATCTATTTCATCAAATTTGTATATATTGTGATCCTAAAAATCATTCCCACCTGACTAAATCCTGTTCAGTTCAGTTCAGTTGCTCAGTCATGTTCGACTCTCTGTGACCCCATGAATTGCAGCACGCCAGGCCTCCCTGTCCATCACCAACTCCCAGAGTTCACTCAGACTCACATCCATCGAGTCTGTGATGCCATGCAGCCATCTCATCCTCGGTCGTCCCCTTCTCCTCCTGCCCACAATCCCTCCCAGCATCAGAGTCTTTTCCAATGAGTCAACTCTTCACATGAGGTGGCCAAAGTACTGGAGTTTCAGCTTGAGCATCATTCCTTCCAAAGAAATTCCAGGGTTGATCTCCTTCAGAATGGACTAGTTGGATCTCCTTGGAGTCCAAGGGACTCTCAAGAGCCTTCTCCAACACCACAGTTCACAAGCATCAGTTCTTCGGCACTCAGCCTTATTCACAGTCCAACTCTCACATCCATACATGACTACTGGTAAAACCATAGCCTTGACTAGACGGACCTTAGTCGGCAAAGTAATGTCTCTGCTTTTGAATATACTATCTAGGTTGCTCATAACTTTTCTTCCAAGGAGTAAACGTCTTTTAATTTCATGGCTGTAGTCACCATCTGCAGTGATTTTGGAGCCCCCCAAAATAAAGTCTGACACTGTTTCTACTGTTTCCCCATCTATTTCCCATGAAGTGATAGGACTGGATGTCATGATCTTCATTAACCCTCATCTTCACTGACCAAATAGAGTTCAACCTTTTTTTCTTTTTTCTCTCTTTCTCTTGAAACAGGTTTCTGTTCAATTTTTGTCTGGGACTCAATCCTTCTTCTGTAGAGAAATCCATCTTCCTGGGTCTCCTTTGCTGTTTCTCCTTATCCCAGGCAAGAATACTGGAGTAGTTTTCCATTTCCTTCTCCAGGGAATCTTCCAGACTCAGGGACTGGACCTGTGTCTCCTGCGTTGCAAGAGATTTTTGTTTGTTTGTTTTAACCGCTGAGCCACCAGGGAAGACCTGTTCTAAAATGACCCTGACCACAAAAAATTTCTTCAGTGATAAAAGAGTTTATACTCTGTGCTCCCTTGGATTTTAGCTGTTAGCTGCGTATGATCACTTGAGTGAGCAACTGAGATTTTGCCAAGTGACTGAGGAACTGAGTGTCTAATTTTACCCAATTTTGCATGATGTCTTAAGAAGGCGCCTGCATGGTGGCTGGCACATCAAGCAGTTCCAGGACTCCAGGGTGGTCCTGGGCATCTCCTCTCCTCTCTTCACTCCTAGACCTCCCTCTAAGGATCTGAAACATCATCTGAGCATTTTCTATCACCGCCATCTTGTTGAACATCAGCGAAACTTTCCAGATTTGTATAAGTGATAGCTCTACTTTGAAGTCCAATAAAAATCTCAAACTTGTCACTTTCAGAATTGTGCTGCTTACCCACCCCTAACTTAACCTCTCTCACATCTGTTCTCATGAATCAACTGCTAATGCAGGGGAAAGGCATTAGGGTCATCTCGGACTTCTGTTTCTCTCATACCAGCTTGAACTCTGTTGGGGAATCCAATGGACTTATTTCCTTTCTTATGTTCTTACTACATATCCTGCTGCAACCCTAGTCTAAGCCACAGTCAGCTCTTGCCTTCCACCCCCCAATTTCCCAACAAAACCCTTTCCTTCATTCTTAGTCCCATCAGACTGTGCCCCAAAGAGCCACCAGAATGTTTCCGTAGCACGTCTGATAATATCACTCCTACGCTGAAATCCCCTTGATGGCTTCGTCCCCAATCAGTAAAGGGACATTCTTTGCAGTGGCCTGAGGCCCTACACCACATCTCTGAGGGCTCTTCTCCAGCCATGGCAGCACCTTGCTGTCTTGGATGTGTCCCTGCATCCTCACAGCAGGGTCTTCCCTGCCTGCTTCTCTGCCTGGGATCCTTCCACCAAGGTAGCTGCCAAGGTTGTTTCACTCTGACTTTGCTCAGACCTCACAGTTTCAGTGGAACCTTCCCTCACCCTTCCCTTTTAAATTGCAGCCTCTCTGCTTTGCTTTTATCTAACTTAGCAGTACTTTTTTTATGTAGGTTTTTTGCTTGTAGTCTACCTCTCCCATTAGAATGCTACAAGAACTGAATCTTGGTCTCTTTTATTTATTTGTATCTCTTGCACATTGTTGAATGAATCAGTGAACTTATTTTTACCCTGAAGGGAGATGGGTGCTACTTAAATACATTGAATTAAACAAATGATCATTTTCCAAGCTATTTATCAACTTGGCCCATGCTCAGGTGCTCAGTACACTTTGGTGGCTTCATGTCATGGGCTGACCTAACAAACAAAAAATATTCTGTTAGTAAAAGGATTTCCAAAAGATAAATAAAAGCTTACCTTCATCTCATTGACCAAAGAGGGTGGACTGGGGAAGCAGAAAGGCCACTGGCACAACAACCAGAGACTCATGCTGGAACCCAGTTCTCATCCTCACCACTGTGCTTTACAAGGGATAAGTTAATGAACATCCTCTAGCTCAGTTTCATCACCTACAAAGTGGGGCTGATCATTTTTAGCTAGCATAACTAAATCAAAGTGTCGCCAAGATCACATGAAGGAATGTAATAAAGCAATACTCTGTTAACATGCCCCATGTGATAAAAATGTGAATGTGTATTCAAGAGGTCTAATTCTAATTAGAAAATAACTATAATTGTGAGATGCATCTTTCATATGGAATGAAAGGATGAGATTAAGAGAAGACTTGCAGCCTCATTCCTAACTGTCCTCCCCCTTCACTGTACCTCTCCTCACATTCTTGTTTTACTCCTACCTGCATGCTTGTGCTAAGTTGCTTCAGTCATGTCCAACTCTTTGCGACCCTATGAGCTGTCGCCCTCCAGGCTCCACTGTCCATGGAATTCTCCAGCAAGAATACTGGAGTGGGTTTCTGTGTCCTCCTCCAGGGGATCTTCCCGACCCAGGGAGTGAACCCACGTCTCTTATGTCCCTGTATTGGCAGGTGAATTCTTTAACCCTAGTCCTGGCCGGGAAGTCCCTTTGCTCGTGCCTAGAGAAACACAAATCCAAAAGAGCTGTGACTTTCACCTACCCAGCAATTCTTGAATGTTCACCAATTTTATTATTCTCTTGAAAAGTAAATGGATTTAATTTTAATCATATCTAGATTTCAAGAATCTATGTTGGGAAGAGTTTCAAAGAAAACAATGTTTGGAAAAATCATACAAAAATGAAAATTGCTATTGAGGAGAATGACAATAAGGGCTGAGATGAGACATGCCTTTGAAGGGTTATGTATTACAAGTTATGATTTCAGTTGAAGTCCTTTGGCTTTGCTGGCAGTTCTTAGTTCTTACTGCCTTTGCTTATTCATGATGCAACCATGAAATGTAAGAGATGCCACCATTATGTGATAGGAGAACCTGAGGTTAGAATTATAGTGTCTGTGTCTGAACTGCAGTTCTGATACTTATCAACCGTATCAGGATCCCTAATCTTAAAAAAAGGTTAGGTCAGAGTCTGTTATATAGAGATGTAATGAGGATAGAATTATTCAGGTGACACTGTATCCATCCACTCAGAGCCATTTGCTTTGAGTGAAGCATTGGATGGGACATATAAACTCTCATTCTGAATTCCTCTCAAAAGAAGTTTGTTATGGGAGCTATGTAAGCTGATGGATAGCAAGAGGTCAAAACAGTGCCTCCTCACACCCAGTGAGTGTAGACAGTGTGACTTTACGAGCTACTTTACGAGTAGCACTTTAAGATCAGCATAGATGTCATACATGTTGATTTTAAACTAATCTACTCAGAATCTTTAGAACTTCATGTAAACTATCATGTACTTTGGCATTTTAATAAGAGAGTTAGCAAGGCTCTCAGTCACAAAGATTTTGACATTTTCTAGCTTACTATGTGTTTGACATAGTCCTGTTTAAAACAATTTTCCAATTGCATTAAATGAATCACGTTAGCAACAGAATTTTCTGCTTCAGGAAGAGTCAGTTCTACATTCCAAGCAGGGAGAATTATCAACAGCTGAAATAATGAGTGTCCCTCCTGTATTCATCTTCTTGGGTGCAAAGCAAATGGAAAGTCCCATTTCTTAGCCACAGTTGACACACCTTTTGCGCTGTCACAGGAACAAAATGCAGGGAAGCTAAGTCTTTAATGTGTCAACATTTGCATGTTCCAGTAAGCCCAGCAGGTGGCCTTCACTGACAGCTTCAGTGTGTTCATGGCTGTGCGTACTTTCTGGAAGAAGACATCTGATGGGCAGCACAGCAAGCCGCCTGACCCTTGGCTAACCTGGCTGTTGCTGTGTGGTTCAGGTTTTCATAATGCCATCACCCATCGGCTGCGAGGAAAGGGTTAATTTTAAAATACAAAGACACCCTGCAGTGGCAAGTAACCCTTCAACTTATTTCCAAATGTGATTTTTAAAATATTCTGAGGCAGAGTCCACTGAGGCTTTTTATTTTTGCTTGTGCTTCTCAGAAGCATCAACATCCATTCTTTACTACAATTAAAGACACAGAGCTACTTCTGAAGATAATATTGAATAAATTCCAACTACTCCTTCTACTTTCTTCCTTCACTGACTCCCAAGGACAACCCTTTTTCTTATCAAGACTTTCTGGCAGACCAAAGTGGAAAGCACATTGTCTCCTGGAAACGTGACAGGGAGCTGAGTTGCCTGAGCACACATATTCTTACATTGACTCTGCCAATTATAGGCTTTTAGCTACTTTGGAGAATTACCATTGATCTGAACGTTTCCTGTAAATAAGTAAACCATCCTCACCTTCCCTGTGTTTCAGACAGTAAAGAATCTACCTGTAACACACGATATTCAGGTTTGATCCCTGGGTTGGGAAGATATAGAGAAGGGAATGGCTACCTTCTCCAGTACTCTTGCCTGGAGAGTCCCGTGGACAGGGGATCCTGGTGGGCTACAGTCCATGGGGTCGTAAAGAGTCAGACATGACTGAGCAATTAACCCTTTCAGCTTCTTGATTCCAGTAAGGATTAATTGAAATCGACAATGTGAATGTGCCATACAAACACCAGCTATACCATCGGCATTCACCTGCAATTGGTAATAACCCCCAAATATTTCCTCTAATTAAAAGGAGTTTCATTTAAGTGACAGAGCATTGAGCCTGAAGGGATGAGGCACTGCAATTGGAGGTGGAGAGTGTAAATATCAGACAGTAGGGACATGGAGTTTCCTCTGGCACTTGTTACGTCCTGCAGGTCTAAGGAAAAAGAAATAAACTTCTCTAGGCTCATCTGAAATTCTGAGAAGTGAAGGGAGTCTAGGAGACTCAGCTCAGGACGCGGGAGAATCCATTCCAGCCACTCAGGCTTTCACTGTCTTGTCAAGTCACCCTGCCCTGGACTCTTTGTACTTGGCATTCTCTGTCTCATCAGTGTGTCCTCGTTTAAGTGGGATCCCGGATCTGCACGTTCTGGAGTAAAGAAAGAGAGCCAGCATGTCTCCTGCGTGCTGCTCTGCCCTTTATCACTCTTGCGGACATTTATGTTCAGTCTGAAAGCGTGAAATACCCTGATGGAGCACACACAGGGTTAATTTGAGTAATTTTTCAGCTTTTTTTTTTTTCCATTTCAGCTGTTAGCCCTTTGTGACATAAATGAATCCCTATTATGCTATGATGTTTGCCTTTGAGCCAGAATTTCAGTACAGTGGAAGAAATTATAGACTCCTACTGGGGCCATTCAAGCATTTCTATGCAATTGGTAGGGACATGTACATTTGTGTCCACAGCTTCGGGAAAGTTGCATAACAACCAGAGAAAGGTCTGCTCCCTGAGCCCCAGGGCACCTGTATGCTGAGGCTAAGTTCTGGACCCTGGGGTGATCCCCAACCTCACCTTCCTCCCGCCCCCACCTAAGGAGGAAGTATCCAGCTTCTCCAGAAATGTTAATGTCCTAGAATAGAACAGCCCTGCAGTTTCCCAGGAGTTACATTGTTTTCCAGAGTTCCACTGTACATTTCAATGAAAGCATGTATACCACCTGTTTGCTGTGTGAGTCAAGTGTCGCTCTGGGCAGGGCTAACGCTGCTGTTTTCCCTAATGTTAGAGGTGATAGCTGGGCTTACACTCAATGATGAGGGATTAAAAATAGGAATCATGGTTCAATTTTAAAATATTGCCTTTTGGAAGTCTCCATGTAGCCTGTTGATAGTTTAGAGTGAATTCTCCATCTGAGGACTGCACATCTTTGACAAGCCTGACTTTCCCAACCACTTGTATCCAGCGGACAAGGTACCCAGCAGGTACAGGTGATGTCTGCAAAGGCTACTGGCTGATAGAAGACGCAGTAGAAGCAGGAAGGAAATTCACTTCACTTAGGAAATAGGCCCTGTTCTCTGAGTTCTAAGACAGTCGTAGGAGGTCCTGGGCAGTGGTTCTCCTTTGTCCCGTTGTGAACTGGATATGTGTCAGGCTGTCAGGCTTCATTCAATTTTCTTCTGTGATTATGCTTGATTCTTGCACTCAAAGAAAAGAGAAAATAATGAAAAGTGGGCTTGTACAATTCATATTTAATCTATATTTTAAAAAGTAGAGACACAAGTGGGGCTTGTAAAATTCATATCGAATCTATACTTTAGAAAGTAGAGATGCTTTACCTGTAAAGAATAGCTTCTTACTCTTATTCCATCCTTGTCTTCCTCTTTCTCTCCCTCTACCTTTCCCTCCCTTCCCTCTTCTTTCCTTTCCTCTCCATTTTTACCCTCTCTTTCTCTATTCTCTCCTAAACAGTTCAGTCATAAACCATTCGGTAGGACAGGGCAAGATGAGTATCCACCTGAAAGGAAAGTAACACTGAGACGTTAGCGGCTGGTGGAGCAGAGTCTGCAACTTCACGAAGGAAAATAAGTAGATAATTATGTAGCACAAATGAAAAGAAGTGGCTGAATCCTCTGAACATAAAAAGAGCCTTAATATTAAGGAAAATGTAGAAACTAAATTCATACAAACGGTCAGTGTCACGGAGGGCATACTCACATTGTTGCACAGGGGCACGTGCTAAGTCACTTCAGCCGTGTTTGACTCTGTGACCCTATGGACTGTAGCCTGCCAGGCTCCTCTGTCCACGGGATTCTCCAGGCAGGAATACTGGAGTGGGTTGCCATGCCATCCTCCAGGGGATCTTACTGACCCAGGGATTGAACTGTAGTCTCCTGAGTCTCCTGCACTGCAGATGAATTCTTTACCACTGAGCCACCAGGGAAGCCCACCTACGTTGTTATGGAGGTGTATATAAAGCAGCTTACCCCAGCCTGGGAGAGGCTGGAAGGTTTCTCTGCAGAGGTGGGTTTTAGGCTAATAGGTAAAGATGTGGCTATCAGACAGTGGTTGAATAACATAAGAAATAAAAGTGCCAGGGCTCTGAGGCTGGAGCACAGTAAAGATCACACGTAAAATATTGAGGGAAGTATAGTTAGCCAGATAGAGTGATGGAGAGGGCAGCCTGGAATGAGGCTGGAGGGGGTCCATGGCTCAATGTTGCCAATTAAGAACTTGCACGTTACCAGAATTGGACTGCATTATAAGATAATTATAAGATAATATCGGGAACCCTGCTCCTCTTCTTGAATCTTTAGTTTAACTGCATCGCCTCCAGATTTCATAGAGTGGAAACTTCCATCCTCTCTTGCCACACTTTCGTCTTGGTTGTCATGCCCTCAGGGTCACCCCCTCCTCTGTAAGAAATTTCATGAGTGTCCTTTGAGTTCCTCCTCCCCACGGTGCCCTGGAAATATTTCAACTTGTGAATTTTCACGGCTGTACTTTCCATCTATATGCCTCTGTGTTAAAAGGCATCACCCAAGTCCAGTATGATCTGTGTTCCTTACATCAGCCTATTTCTGTTTTATAATGCATAGCATCTTCTAGCACAGTGTATTGTTTAATATGTCTTTTTTTTCAGCAAATAAAATGTAAACTCCATAAAGGCAGATAATTTTGCCCCCTCCAGTACTGTATACTTCCAGAGGATACAACTATGCCTGTATGCAATGGTTGTGGTTCAGTCACTAAGTCGTGTCTGATTCTTTGTGACCCCATGGACTTCAACATGCCAGGTTTCCCTGTCCTTCTCTATCTCCTGGAGTTTGCTCAAACTCATGTCCATCCAACCATCTCATCCTCTGTCACCTGCTTCTCATCCTGCCCTCAATCTATCCCAGCATCAGGGTCTTTTCCAATGAGTCAGTTCTTCACAACAGGTGGACAAAGTATTGTAGCTTCAGCTTCAGCATCAGTCCTTCCAATGAATATGCAGGGCTGATTTCCTTTAGGATGGACTGGTTTAATCTCCTTGCAGTCCAAGGGACTCTCAAGAGTCTTCTCCAATGCTACAGTGTGAAAGCATCAATTCTTCAGTGCTCAGCCTTCTTTATGGCCCAACTCTGTACATGACTACTGGTAAAGCTCTTGCTTTGACTAGATGGACCTTTGTGGGCAAAGTGAGGTCTCTGTTTTTTAAAATGCTGTCTAGGTTTGACATACAACAGGTAGGTACTTAATAAATAACATTTGAATGAGTAGATGTATACCAAAGGACTCCTAGACACAGTTCCATGTCAGCCTTTTCTTCTGATCTCTCATCCTACATACCCAACTGCCTACTGCCTATCACTGTTGTGGTGATGAGACACTGCCTGTCTGTGTTTCAAGCCTATACAACCTACTTCTCTTCCTCTGTGCTTTATCTTAGTACACACCACTGCCTTCTGCCCTGATGTTCAGTGCAGAAGTCTGGTAGGAAATCTTGACCCACTCCTCTCCCTGGCTACATCTCATCATGCCCTGTTCATTGTCTCTTCCATATGTCTCTCCCATCTACACCCTCATGGACATTCCCATCACCGCTGTAGGGTAAGATGCCATCATTTCTCTATGACCAGCTGCAATAACCAGCTAAATAATCATGGTCAGGCTGATGCAAAACATCAAGCAATCTCATGCCACACCCCATCCAAAGTGGTTTTTTTTTGGGAAAACACAAATCTGAAAAGCCCACTCCAGTGTCCATGCCCATCTCTGTGTCCAGTAAGGGCTGCAGTATAGAGAGCACTGTTGAATGGGATGGTGGGGGCAGATTGTAGGTTATACTGAGTGCAGGCAGGGTCCAGAGGTAAAAAATGGTCAGTGAGCATAGGCAACATTTCTAGCACTTATGCTCAGAAAGGGCATATTGAAATCAGATGGGAGACACACAGGGAGATGGGTTTGAGTCAGAAGAGGCTTCAGGAATTTTGGAGGGTGTTTTGTGTATTGACGATGTACAGGATGCTGCTGCGGACTCAAGTAGGATGAGGACTTAGACCATTCAGTGGGATCAGAATCATGGAGTTCATGTTATTTCTCAGAAACTCTTGCAGCCATGGGATCAGAGGACTATGGGAGTGGCTTGAAGAGCAGGTGATTAGAAATATGAAGCAAAATAAAACATTAAAGAAACTTGGGTATAAAAAACAGGTGATATATT
>SJYF01000790.1:3612859-3633722 GCA_006410515.1 Procapra przewalskii | reverse complement strand
GGTAATTTTCACATTCCTAATCTCATCTTTTATTTTTTCTAATGTCATTCAAAGAGATAATTGCGTTTTAACTATGGTAATATTGCTTTCTTTAGTTTAAAGTACAAGCTCATATGTGAACAAGAGAGAGTCCTAGGCTAAAAAGAATGTAGCATGAATCTAAGAATGCAGTAAAAGCCAAAAACTGTGTGGCATCCTCAGGTACCTTAGTCATGCTACCTTTGCCTGTCACCATGGAGTTTAGTGGGTGTCCCTGGAGGCTCAGACCATAAAGAATTTTCCTGCAATGCTGAAGACCTGAGTTCGATCCCTGGGTCAGAAAGATGCTCTGGAAAAGGAAATGGGCACCCACACCCATATTCTTGCCTGGAAAATTCCATGGGCGACAGCCCATGGGCTCACAGGCCTGAGCAACTAACGTGTTCACTTTCGCTTTTACATGGATATTAGCATCAGAAGCTTCAGCATGAAGAGTGTATGTGAGTTTGGCCTTTGGGTCAGTGAGAAAGTGGAGTTGGGGGCCTGAGAGCCTGGTAGACTGGATCCCATTTTCTAGCCTAAAGTTTGAGAACCAAAGTCTAAGCGAATCCATCCAAGTCACTGGTTTGTCCTTGGTCAGAATATAGATCCAGTCTTTTTACTTGAAGCATGCTGTGTTAGAAATAATGATCATCTGGTTCTTGTTTTTGTGATTGCAGTGAATTGCTTTGGTTGAACACTGTGTCCTCCCCCGAATCCCTAGGCTGAAGCCTTAACTCCCAAGGTAATGTGTTATAAGACCTGGGACATTTGGGAAGCAATGAGGCTATGAGCGTGAAGCCATGATAACTGGGGTTCGTGCCCTTAGAAAAGAAACACACAGAGCTCCCAGCCCCCTGTGCTGTGTCAGGACACAACTGTGGAGCTCTCCCTGGAGAGAATGCTATCATGCTGGCACCCTGAGCTCAGGCCTTGAGTCTCCAAGATGTCCATTTCTGCTGGTTATCAGCCTCCCAGTCTGTAGAAATTTGTTACGGCAGCCTGGATGGGCAAAGCCAGTTATGCTCTACATAACATGTTAATAGAAGTGAAATTTGTTTTGTTTTTATAAGAAAATACATTCAGAATCATACGTGCTGAATTAACATGTTGGATAGCTCCAAAATTTCCCCTGAAAGATGAGAGTTTCAAAAGAAATAGTTGTACAAAACAGGGAATACCAAATAGACTCTAGACTTTTATGCAACAGATATCTTTGGAGTGATGAAAATGTCCTGTCTACTAAAATAATTGGACTGTACACTGAAAGCAGGTAAATTTTATGGCACATAAATTATACTGTTAAAAAGCTATTATACATAGATAAATAAAAAGCTATTATACAAGAAATAGCAAAACTTCGGAATTCATTTAATCCTAGGAATGGGAAGGTGATTCTATTGAAACAAAAGCTATTGAGAATCACGTGGTGTGTAACAGACATTCTGCATTTTAACTGAGTGTGAATCATGGAAGACAAATTGGTTGTTGGTAAGTTTAATTTCACCATTATCTCAACTTTAATAAGAAATAAAAATGATTTAAATTTCTGAGTTGTAAATATGAGAGTCAGTGCTGTGGAGTGTATGCTATATGCATGCTCGGCACGTCTGACTCTTTGCGACCCCATGCACTGTAGCCCATTAGGCTCCTCTGTCCATAGGATTTCCCAGGCAAGAATATTGGAGTGCGTTGCCATTTCCTCCTCCAGGGGATCTTCCTGACCCAGGAAAAAACCTTATGCCTCTTGTGTCTGCTGCATTAGCAGGCGGATTCTTTACCACTGAACCACCAGGGAAGCCCTGCAAGAGTGTATTAATCCACTGTAATTAACTAATTGAAAAAATACTTAGTGAAAATCTGAAACTGTCACCCACTATTTCCCAGGAAGAATGGAAATTTTTATTGCTTTTTTTCTTTTTCTTTTGCTTTACCTCTTATTTGCTTTCTATTTACTTTTGTATTTGCACATTTTTCAGCCATGCACTTTATGTGTAGGATCTTCAGAACTGAAAAAAAAGAAGGACAAAATCTAAGAAAAATTTAGCTTTTAAAAAGCAACAACATAAAGTAAAACCATTTATTTGACATTTCATATATCACAATGGAAGCAAATTATTTTTAAAATTAAGTAATATATTTTTTGAAATGTAAAGGGATTGAAGAGTGAAATAAAATAGCTGTTTACTGGCATTTGTATAATTTAGTTTTATATAGAGTGGAATATACACACTGTGGCCCCATCATCTGTGTCATTTAAATGTGGTACCAAGTGAAGGTAGGAAGGGTTGGTTGTGGTTAGAGATAGTGGGAGTGGTTTTCAGAGAGGGTGTAAAGAGCTGAGGCATTTCTGCTAAGAGACTGCAAGCCTAAATTAGAGCAGAGGGAATTTAGATTAGACGTGAAAATGAACATTCTCCTGTGGAGGCCCTAAGCCAGCAGAATGCATTGCCAAGAGAGCTAATAAAATTGTAAGGTTCTTGTGAACAGAAGTGCACAGAGTAAATAATTTCTTAGGCTCATTGTAGCACTTGAGATTTCATCTTTTCATATGTGTACAAAAGAACATTTGTTTTCACCTGCCATCCTTACTGTACACTGCTAGCTTTGGTACTAATTTACCAGTCCTTTCTGATTATGTGGATTGCATTCGAGATGCAGTTAAGTGCAATTTATTTCTAGTAAACCACTCATTAACATTAGCAAGATCAGCATTTACAACTTAATTACTTTTACTGGAGGCATAAACCCCAGCTCCTTTTTGGGGCTTCATTATTTTAAACCTACTAGAGAAAATAAAATATATGTGTTTGGTATGGTGTCAGACACCCTTTAACTAAATATATTTGGCAAATCACAATTGAAATACCAAAAATCTTTACCTAGCTCTCACTCATAATAATATAACAGTGATATTTTATGAGGCAATAATGCACCTCCCCAGTGAATTAACTGTGAGGTTGATGGCTGGTTTCACCAGCAGGATGCCAGATTATTGTCCCATAAAACAGTTCAACAGTATTGTTATTGGCACTGTGTAGTGTCCTTGGAATCCATTTCAACTTGAGTGTTTAAAAGCAAGTTACAAGCGGAAATGATTACATACCTGAAAAGGAAACGTGCAATGTTACATCCACACTGTGTCCTGAAATGGTATGGACGTTCTTACAATCTGAGGTGAATATTTGCAATTTTAAGCTTTCCAGATTTCCTAGGTTTGCAACAGTGCTAAGTACAGTCTTAGTAGATAAGATCCTACCAATAAATGTCAGCACCTTGAACTCCCGTCCGTGCACCTTTTTTTAAGCATTCACATCTATGCACACATATGCATACATCAAAGTTTGCTTCAGTTTTCCGTCCCTAACTTGGTAGTTCCCTTGAAAATGGAACATAGCTGAGCACAATGCCTCTTCCCTCTACAATTCAACATCTTAGACTGTACGTTCTCTGTTTCCTCCCGTGTCCCTCACTTTCATACCCCTTGTCTCCAAAGTGGAATGAATCTGCCCAGTACGAGTTGAATGTTTCCCTGGGGCAATCATTGTTTCAGGTACTTTAACTGTGTTTCCTCATGTCAACGTAAAAAAAAAAAAAGAAAAAAGAAAAAACCTCACAACCCACAAGTGGAGACTTATGTTTTATCTGGTGGGAGGTTTTAGGATTTCAAGCCTGGGAGACAGTATCTCAAGAGATCCTGAGAGAACTGTTCCATCGAAGCAGGGGAGGAGTCAGGTTATATAGAAATTGGCAGCAAGGGACAGGCAGTCTGAACTTCAAAAGATGATTGTTAATTAAGGAAAACCAGATATCTCAAGTTAAGGAATATAGCACTTTTCTATGTAAGGAAAGATGCAAGAGTCTGGGATCCCTGAAATCACTGTTTCCATATGCACCTCACCTATCTGAACTCCTTACTGCCAAACTGAGACTTAAACTGAAGAAAGTAGAAAATACTACTAGACCATTCAGGTACGACCCAAATCAAATCCCTTAGGATGATACAGTAGAAGAGACAGGTAGATTCGAGGGACTAGATCTGATAGAGTGCCGGAAGAACTATGGACGGATATTCGTCCGTAGTTCGTGACATTGTACAAAAGGTGGTGATTAAAACCATCCCCAAGAAAATGACACGCAAAATGGCAAGATGGTTGTGTGATGAAGCCTTGCAAATAGCCGAGAAAAGAACTGAAAGGCAAGGGAGAAAAGGAAAGATGTATTATCTGAATGCAGAGTTCCAAAGAATAGCAAGGAGATATAAGAAATCCATCCTAGTTGATCGGTCCAAAGAAATAGAGGAAAACGATAGAATGGGAAAGACTAGAGATCTCTTCAAGAAAATTAGGGATACCAAGGGAACACTTCATGCAAAGATGGGCACAATAAAGGACAGAAAAGGTATGGATCTAAGATATTAAGAGGTGGCAAGAACACACAGAAGAACTGTACAAAAAAGATCTTCATGACTCAGATAACCAGGATGGTTATTTAAAGCCTAAAGCCAGACGTTCTGGAGTATGAGGTCAAGTGGGCCTTAGGAAGCATAAGTATGGACAAAGCTAGGGGAGGTGATGGAATTCCAGCTGAGCTACTTCTAATCCTTAAAGATGATGCTGATGCTGTGAAAGTGCTGCACTCAATATGCCATCAAATTTGGAAAACTCAGCAGTGGCCACAGTACTGGAAAAGGTCAGTTTTCATTCCAATCCCAAAGAAAGGCAATGCTAAAGAATGCTCAAACTACAGCACAATTGTAGTCATCTCACATGCAAGTAAAGTAATGCTCAAAATTCTCCAAGCTAGGCTTCAACAGTACCTGAACCAAGAACTTCCAGATGTTCAAGTTGGATTTAGAAAAGGCAGAGGAACCAGGGATCAAATCACCAATATCCACTGGATCATAGAAAAAGCAAGAGAATTCCAGAAAAACATCTGCTTCTGCTTCATTGACTATACTAAACTCTTTGACTATGTAAAAGCTAAAGTTGCTCAGTCTTGTCCAGCTCTCTGGGACCCCGTGAACCGTACAGTCCATGGAATTCTCCAGGCCAGCATACTGGAGTTGGTTGCCTTTCCCTTCTCCAGGGGATCTTTCCAACCCAGGGATCAAACCCAGGTCTACTGCATTGCAGATGGATTCTTTACCAGCTGAGCCACCAGGGAAGCCCAAGAATACAGAAGTGGGTAGCCTATCCTTTCTCCAGCAGATCTTCCCAACCAAGGAATTGAACCAGGATCTCCTGCATTGCTGGGGGATTCTTTACCCGCTGAGCTACTAAGGAAATCTATGTGGATCACAACAAACTGTGGGAAATTCTTCAATTGATAGGAATACCAGACCACCTAACCTGCATCCTGAGAAACCTGTATGCAGGTCAAGGAGCACCACTTAGAACCGTACACGGAACAACAGACTTGATCAAACTCGGGAATGGAGTGTCAAGGCTGTATATCGTCACCTTGCTTATTGTTGACTGAAAAAGATGCACAACTTGAGAGTTGTGAGTTAAATTTTATTTGGAGCAAAATGAGGATTACAGCCCAGGAGGCAACATCTCAGATAGCTCGGGGACACTGCTCCCAAGCAGCAGTGGGGGGAGGTCAATATATAAGGTTTTGGTGAAGGTCAGAGTTTGGTGAAGGGGGAGTTCAATATTATTAAACACTAATTTTACAAAATATTATTTTTAGTTAGTCATGAGGATCTGATGTCACTATGAAGGGGTTTGGTGCTTTTCTAGATATGAAGAGATGCAAGGATTGAGATCATAAAATCTGTTCCTAAAAGCATCCAACTATCTAAAGACCTGTCTCACCAGATTCCCTGGAGTACAGAGTGCCTCACTCCAGCCTGAACTCCCTCAGAGGTTGTTGAAAGTCAACAGCTATAGCAGCACTAGGTTCAAACTCCATAGTGGCAGATGGCAAATGCCTTTGTTGTTCACTCATTGGCAATGCTCTTGGTAAATGCCAATTTGTAGTTAACATTATTTAACTTATATGCAGAGTACATCATGCAAAATGCCGGGCTGAATGAAGCACAAGCTGCAATCAAGACTGCAGGAAGAAATATCAATAACCTCAGAAATGCAGATGACACCACCCTTATGGCAGAATGAGAAGAGGGACTAAAGAGTCTTTTGATGATGTGAAAGAGGAGAGTGAAAAATCTGGCTTCAAACTCAACATTCAAAAAGCAAACATCATGACATCCGGTCCCATCCCTTAATGGCAAAGAGATGGGGAAACAGTGGAAACAGTGACAGACTTTATTTTGGGGGGCTCCAAAATCACTACAGATGTTGACTGCAGTCATGAAATTAAAAGACCCTTGCTCCTTGGAGAAAAAGCTATGACCAACCTAGACAGCATATGAAAAAGCAGAGACATTACTTTGCCAACAGAGGTCTATATAGTCAAAGCTATGGTTTTTCTATTAGTCATGTATGGATCTGAGAAGAATTGATGCTTTTGAACTGTGGTATTGGAGAAGACTCTTGAGGGTCCCTTGGACTGCAAGGAGATCAAATAAGTTAATCCTAAAGGAAACCAGTCTTGAATATTCATTGGAAGAACTGATGCTGAAGCTAAAGCTCCGATATTTTGGCCACCAGATGTGAAGAGCTGATTCATTAGAAAAGACCTTGATGGTGGGAAAGATTGAAGGCAGGAGGAGAAAGGGACAACACAGGATAAGAAGGTTAGATGGCATCACCAACTCAATGGACATGAGTTTAACAAGTTCTGGGAGTTGGTGATGGACAGGGAAGCCTGGCATGCTGCAGTCCATAGGCTCACAAAGTGTCAGACACACCTGAGGGACTGAACTGAACTGGACTCACCTATCTGGGCCCACTATCCTGTTTTCACATTCTGAGCTTCCCTGCTCAGGCCTCACCATAGGGAGTGGCTGCAGTCTGATGGCTGTTAGGTATCAGGTATTCTTCTCCTTCCTGAATTCCATTAGGGCTCTTGGGCTACCCCCAGAGGGCTGTAATCACTAATGACTGTCACATCTCTGTTTACTGATTTGGCAGAAAGTTCTCCATTTCACACTTACTACTCATTATGCCCTCTGAGAGAGGCACTGTGATTACCTTCATCTCTGAGAAAGCAGAAATGGGGAGAAAGGGGTAAAATGACCCGTTGAGACCCCACTTCTAGCAGATGTCACAGGCAGTTTGAGTCCACTCAACACCTGGGATTTGTCAGTTCAATTACCAGATTAACTCATGTGTAAGATGTGTCTTTTTCCTTTTCATCAGTTTCTCTGATTTGTGTGAAACATCTTACTAACTTCTCAGCTAAGCAGCAGTACACTCCAGAGCTTGCATAGTAAGGGTGGTGTCTCCTAGTTGCTTCGGCTTTGTTTCCCCAGAACTGAGTTCAGTGCCTGTCAACTGCACCTGAACTCCAAACCGAGGCAATGGTTGCTGAGAGAGATGCTGTAATACTGATGGGCTTAGTCATCATCTGGAACCTTTGGAGTCAGGGGTGGTGCTGTTGGAAAGCCCAAGTGTCCAGAAAAAAAGAGTCCTTGGATGCAAAATCTCCAAGGCCCCTTCTTCCAGCTTCTCAACCAAAGGAAAGAAGCCTTAGACTTGTGGAAGTGCTTGACTATACGTGAAATTAAAGTGTCCTAAGACCTTCCATTTTCATAACTCTCATTCCTAAATTATAAGTTTGCAGTCACCATTTTTCTTTGTCAAATCTTTTCAGGGTCTCCTTTCATTTGTTTTTTAGCTTACTTTTTTTTTCACTGTTTTACTCCTTTGGCTCTTGAATATTAATACTATATGAGGATTTTGAAAAATAATGATTATTGCTTAGCTTTTATCAAGCTCATATTATAAAGGCACTTAACTAAATAGGAACTTTATGTGCATTATCATTTTTGAAATTGAAGTATAGTTGATTTGGGCTTCCTAAGTGCCATTGATGGTAAACAACCCACCTGTCACATTCTTGGCATTGCCCTTCTTTGGAGGTGGAATGAAAATTGATCTTTTCCAGTCTTGTGACCACTGCTGAGGTTTCCAAATTTGCTGACATACTGAGTGCAGTACTTTAACAGCATCATCTTTTAGAATTTTAAATAGCTCAGCTGAAACTCCATCACCTCCACTAGCTTTGTTCATAGCAATGCTTCCTAAGGCCCACTTGACTTCACACTCTGGGATATCTGGCTCTAGGTGAGTGACCACACCATCATGGGTCATGAAGAAATTTTTTATATCATTCTTATGTATGTTTTTGCCAGCTCTTCTTAATCCCTTCAGTTTCTATTAGATCCTTACTATTTCTGTGATTTATGGTACCCATCCTTACAGGAAATTCTCTCTTGACATGTCGAGTTTTCTTGAAGAGATCTCTAGTCTTTGCAGATCTCTAGTTCTTTTGTTTTCCTCTAGTTCTCTGCACTGTTCACTTAAGAAGATCTTCTTCTATCTCCTTTCTATTTTCTGTAACTCTGCACTCAGTTAGGTATATCTTTCCCTTTCTCCTCTGCCTTTCACTTCTCTTCTTTCCTCAGCTCTTTGGAAAGCCTCCTAAGAAAACCATTTTACTTTCTTGTGTTTCATTTTCTTTGGGATGGTTTTGGTCACCACCTCCTATACAGTGTAATGAACCTCTGCCCATAGCTCTTCAGGCGCTCTGTCTACCAGTCTAATCCCTTGAACCTATTCATCACCTCCACGCTAAGGTGGAGGGATTTGCTTTAGGTCATACTTGACTGTCCTAGGGGTTTGCCCTACTTTCCTTAATTTAAGCCTGAATTTAACTTTGTAGAGCTTTTCTATCTTTGGCTGCAAAGAATATAATCAATCTGATTTCATTGTTGACCATCTAGTCTTGTCCATGTGTAGAGACATCTCTTGTATTTTTGGAAAAGTGTGTTTGCCATGACTAGAGTGTCTTCTTGACAAAGTTCTGTTAGCTTTTGCCCTGCTTCATTTTGTACTCCAAGGCCAAAATTGCCTATTACTCTAGGTACCTCTTGACTTCCTACTTTTGCATTTTAATCTCCTATGATGAAAAGGCCATATTTTTTGGTGTTAGTTCTAGAGGGTCTGAAGGCAATGGCAACCCACTCCAGTACTCTTGCCTGGAAAATCCCATGGACGGGGGAGCCTGGTGGGCTGCAGTCCATGGGGTCGCACAGAGTCGAACACAACTGAAGCAACTTAGCAGTAGCAGCAGCTAGAGGGTCTTGTAGGTCTTCATAGAACTGGTCCATTTCAGCTTCTCTGACATCAGTGGTTGGAGAATAGGCTTGGATTACTGAGATCATTCTGTTGTTTTTGAGACTGTACCCAAATACTGCGTTTTGGACTCCTTTGTTGATTATGAGGGCTACTCCATTTCTTCTAGGGGATTCTTGCCCACAGTAATAGATACAATGGTCTTCTGAATTAAATTTGCCCATTCCCTGCAGGCTCAGATGGTAAAGAATCTGTCTGCAATGCAAGATACGCGGATTCTATCTTTGGGTCAGGAAGATCTCCTGGAGAAGAAAATGGCAACCCACTCCAGTATGCTTGTCTGGGAAATCCATGGACAAAGGAGTCTGGTGGACTACAGTCCATGGGGTCACAAAGAGTTGAATACAACTGAGCAACTAATACTTTCATTCCCATCCATTTTAGTTCACGGATTCCTAAGATGTCAGTGTTCACTCTTGCCATCTCCTGTTTGACCACTTCCCACCTACCTTGATTCATGGACCTAGTGTTCCAGGTTCCTATGCAATATTGTTCTTTACAGCATTGGACTTGACTTGCACCTCTAGAAACATCCACAAGTGAGCATCTTTTCCCCTTGGGCCTGATAGAAATGGGCCAAAGCCCATTCATGCTTTCTGGGGCTGTTCATAGCTGTCCCCTGCTCTTTCACGGTAGCACACTGGACATCTTCTGACCTGGGGGCTCATCTTCCAGTGTCATATCTTTTTGTTTTCTCATACTGTTCATGGGGCTCTTGCACATGAGTGCTGGAGTGGTTTGCCACCCCCAGTGGACCACATTTTCTCAGAAATCTTCACTATGACCCATCCTTCTTGGCTGGGCCTACACAGCATGGCTCATAGTTTCATTGACTTCCACAAGCCCTTTTGCCATGACAAGGCTGTGATCCATGAAAGGGATATGTGTGTGTGTGTATGTATACTTTAACATATGCTTATAGGTTATTAGAAAATATTGAGTGTACTTCCCTGTGCTGTACAGTAGATCCTTACTGGCTGTTTATTTAATATAAATATATAACATATACTGTGTACATGTGAATCCTGAACTTCAAGTTTATCCCTCCCCTTTCCCCTTTGGTAAGCATAAATTTTTTACTCTATCTGGTCTCTTTCTGTTCTGTGTATCATTTTAGCCATACCCATTCAATTTCTGTAAATTATGTTTATATAATGATTTCCAATCAGCAAGTTTGGATAATGAGGCTCACATCAGGAACAGAGGGACCCCCCTTTTTTATCACTATGTCCCTATTTCAGAATGAAGATGTGTCTTTAAGAACCTCACCTCTGGGTAAATGGGACAAGAATAGCTTCAGTTCAGTTCAGTCGCTCAGTCGTGTCTGACTCTTTGCGACCCCATGAATCGCAGCATGCCAGGCCTCCCTGTCCATCACCAACTCCTGGAGTTCACTCAGACTCACGTCCATCGAGTCAGTGATGCCATCCAGCCATCTCATCCTCTGTCGTTCCCTTCTCCTGCCCCCAATCTCTCCCAGCATCAAAGTCTTTTCCAATGAGTCAACTCTTGCATGAGGTGGCCAAAGTATTGGAGTTTCAACTTCAGCGTCATTCCTTCCAAATAACACCCAAGACTGATCTCCTTTAGGATGGACTGGTTGGATCTCCTTGCAGTCCATGGGACTCTCAAGAGCCTTCTCCAACACCACAGTTCAAAAGCATTAATACTTCGGCGCTCAGCTTTCTTCACAGTCCAGCTCTCACATCCATACATGACCACAGGAAAAACCATAGCCTTGACTGGACAAACCTTAGTTGGCAAAGTAATGTCTCTGCTTTTGAATATGCTATCTAGGTTGGTCATAACTTTCCTTCCAAGGAGTAAGCATCTTTTAATTTCATGGCTGCAGTCACCATCTGCAGTGATTTTGGAGCCCAGAAAAATAAAGTCTGGCACTGTTTCCACTGTTTCCCCATCTATTTCTCATGAAGTGGTGGGACCAGATGCCATGATCTCAGTTTTCTGAATGCTGAGCTTCAAGCCAACTTTTTCACTCTCCTCTTTCACTTTCATCAAGAGGCCTTTTAGTTCCTCCTCACTTTCTTCCATAAAAGCTAGATCTTCTTAAATGTATTATATGCTCTCCCTTGCAACCTCTTTCATAGCTCCATAGATCAGAATGTTTAAACCTCCTCCCTGGAGGTGAGTCTGCTTCCATTTCAAGTGCCTCTAAAAGTTCCACCCTCCCCCTGGGGTTGGCTACTGCACAGTGTAAATAAAGGGTCATCTTGTTTTCATAGTAGAGCTAACGCATTTGTGTAAATTCTTCAGGGTGAGATTTCAGACTCAAATACTGACCATGCAGCCCATTTGCTTTATGAGCCATTGAACACTTAGACACCCTCAAAATGAAGAGCAAACAAAAAAGTTGCATTTAGGGAAAAATTATTAAATGGGGTCCTCAGTAGTATGTTTATGGCAGAAATATTCCATGTCACTGTAGTGATGGGATAGTAGGAAGGACACACTGGCCAAGAAATTCCATATTTGGACCAAGGTAAGCAAAAGGATTACCATTAGAAATGGCAAAGGATTGCATGTGTGAAGGTTCTAAATATAGTCCAGATGTCACTCTGCAAATGTGAGTGATTTATGACCAGGGCACCTGGCTCCATGGAGCGCTGTAGCTGTGCTGCCCCCTTGGCAGCAGGGCGGTGTTTTAGCGCTCCTCGCGAGGTTTCTCTCTCGATGCCAGCATACTAGCTGTCAGCTGATGGTCAGCACATGTCTGCTAAAATAGTGCATCTCATTGGGATAGTTAAATATGATTAAGCAATTTGGAAAACCCTGATTGATCAATATATAAACATTATCACATGTTGAATTTTCTAACATCTTACAGGTTTAAAAATGTTCCTTAAAATAGTATTTTTTAAAATATCCCTCAGAACTTCTCTTTCTGTTCTAACCAGAAGCCTGCATTGAAATAAATTCAAATTAATGAACTTAATTTCTTGTGAAATTACTTTACTCTTTACCCAGGCATGGTTCTAAGCACTTTACATTTGATCTCTATAGCCAACTTCTGTGATAAGTGATATTTTATACCCATTTTGCAGTCGATAAAACAAAGTCCAGTTGCTCCAAGTGGATCAGCTAGTGAGGGCATGGGCTGAGGTTCATTCTCAGGCATTATAATTTTGACTGAATTAGAGGGCTCTTGGAGGTGATGAAAAGGCTTTGTTTCCTAATTCAGGAGGTCTTATTAAAGAGGAGAAAGAAGTCCGCAAGGCTACACCGTCAGACAAACTATTGAGGATACATCATGGTGTCTCCAGCTCAGTGCAAGCCTTGGGAGTGAAGCCTTCAGACTCCCTTGAAAAAAATGGGAGTGTAATTTTCATTCCTAAAAAAATAATGTTTGGAGATCCTCCTTATCCGTATCAGCAGTGCATTAATTACAGATGGTACTTAGTTACAGAAAAATAGAATTGTTCACACTTAACAAAACAGTAGCAAAGTTTTGCTTGTGAAGCTTTGTCACATGTCTGGGTTGATATGGTCTAGATCTGAGCCAGTGGCTCTGTGGAGCCATCAAGGTCCTCAGACACTTGCCTGACTTCCTTTTCTCCTGCTCTGTGGTCTTCAGTGGGTTCCTTTGGCCTCCATGGTTACCTTTAGGCTTTTCTGCCTCCACCTTCCTGTGGGTGCCTCAAGCAAGAGAGGGATGCTCTGTGGGCAAAGGGCTAACCACTGACTGTATCAGGAAAGCAGGCCTTCCCCTCAAACGTGCATCGGGCTTCTGCTTGTGTCTCATTTGCTGGAATCCTGTCCTGTGGGCGTGTCTAGCTGATGAAAGCCATGAATTAGAGGTTTTCAATGGTGCGTGTTCCTACCCTTCCCCCCAAAAATGGATCTTAGAAACGTATGATAGGTTTGGGTCCCCAAAAGAAACATTTAGAGTTTCTTGTAAAAGTG
Source organism: Procapra przewalskii (assembly GCA_006410515.1). NCBI lineage: Eukaryota > Metazoa > Chordata > Mammalia > Artiodactyla > Bovidae > Procapra > Procapra przewalskii. The sequence goes on along the minus strand of SJYF01000790.1, from coordinate 3,620,517 downwards.
AATTACTAGAATTCCTAGGAAAAACAAGTAGGGGCATAAAGTGGGCCAGGAAGTATGACAACCCAGCAAGAATTCAGTATTACACTCAGTCCTAAGAGAAGATGTATGGATATGAGAATTGGACCATAAAGAAGGCTGAGCACAAAAGAACGGATGCCTTTGGACTGTGGTGTTGGAGAAGACTCTTGAAAGTCCCTTGGATACCCAGATCAAACTAGTCAATCCTAAAGGAAATCAACTCTGAATATTCACTGGAAGGACTGATGCTGAAACTGAAACTCCAATACTCTGGTCACATGATGGGAAGTCGTTGGGAAAGGCTACAAGGGAATCGAGGTTCCCAGGCATCTCCAAACCTCTTCATGTACAGGAAGGTGGGCTTCGGCAGTCTGACTTCAGGGGCCAGGCTGAACTACTGGCTACTGAGCCTGGAACCCAGCTGGAGTCAATGAGGGGATCAGGACAGAGCATTGATTGTCCACTTCCTGAGGCTTCCACCCATGCCCTGAGGGACTTGGACCACCTCTTCAATACCAGTAGGGCCCATGACATCTTTATTATCCCACTTCTTGCTTTTATTACTTTAATTTACACACATATCTTACCTCTCCAATTAGAGCCAGCTCTCCCTTGACGGTGGGTGATTGTGTATAAATTTCAGTGTGTCCTAGGATCTTATACATGGTGCTATTGTTCAGTGGTTAAGTCATGTCTGACTCTTAGAAACCCCATGGACTGCAGCACACCAGGCTCCTCTGTCCTTCACTGTCTCCTGGAGTTTGCTTGGATCTGTGTGCATTGAATCAGCGATGCCATCCAACCACCTCATCCTGAGCCACCCTCTTCTCCTTTTGCTTCAGTCTTTCCCAGGATCAGGGTCTTTTCCAATGAGTTGGCTCTTTGAGTCATGTGGCCAAAGTACTGGAGCTTCAGCTTTAGCATCAGTCCTTCCAATGAATATTCAGGGTTGATTTCCTTTAGGATTAACTGGCTTTATCTGTGTACCTTAGTACAATTCTTATCTTAATTGCTCAGATATTTGAATAGATTGAGCAATAAATCTACCGATCTAGATGGGTGCATACAAGCCTTGTCTAGTTGCTGCATAACTTTTTGTTGTTGTTGTTTAAATCGAAATTCAGTTGATTTACAGTGTTGTGTTAATTTCAAGTATACAGCACAGTGATCACACACATACACACACATATATATATTTTTTCTTTTCCAGATTCCTTTCCCTTATAAGCTATTGCAAAATACTGAGTATAGTTCCCTGTGCTATACTGTAGATCCTAGAGTAGTCTGTATATGTTAATCCCAACTTTCTAATTTACTCGCCATCTACTTCCCCTTTGGTAACCATAAGTTTGTTTTCTATGTATGTGGGTCTATTTCTGTTTTGTAAATAGGAAATAATGCCATTTGCAGCAACCTGGATGGACCTAGAGATGGTCATACTAAGTGAAGAGTCAGAGAAAGACAAATATTATATGACATCATTTATATGTGGAATCTAAAAAAATTAAGATACAAGTGAGCTCCATGATATTTATAGATTTTTGTCAGGGTTTTTTGATCTTGAAATATTTCTAGTTGTTTTAGAGTTGAGTAGTCTCTACTCTCACTTCTAGTATGATTACATAAGTGGCTTTCCTGACCATATTCTCTCACTAACAAATGAATTTCTTTGGTTAATATCATTTAAATTACAGTCCCTTCATAGTGCCATACTAAATTCATCCTGTCTTTTATCTGCATATGGAGTGAAGCAACCTGTGCCCTTATTGTAATTTCCCTCTCCCTGACCCCCTTCCTTTGTCTTGATTTTTCCAACTAAAATTTCTAAGTTGTTGGTAACATAAATTGGCATTTCCAAATTATGTTTCAGCCATTCAGGGTCTAATGTGTGGCTATGGCACAGTCTAGCTTGATTTCCTGACACTTTGGCCTTCATATTAAAAATGAAGAAAGTCCAATGTTATCAGAGGCTTTCCCAGTCATCTAAAGTAATCTCACTTTTCAAAGAAGAAATTGGCACTTGGAAGTAGCTTAACCAAAGTCACAAAACCAGGCAATAATCTAGGTTCTAGGTGCTATGCCCCATACACAGTGGCATGTGGTATGATTTGATAATTCAGTCGCTATTTTCTCCGAAATGTCTGAAAAATACTTGATTTGGACAATCTTTTCTCATCTGAAATGGAAACTCTTGGATAGATTGTTTACAGTGATTTTTGCCTAAAACCAGCCTCACTGCCCTAATGTTTTTATTTTGCAGTTCTTTCCAGGCGTTGTCTCATTCCTTCATAGGTCATAGGTTAGGCTGCACTGAGTAGAACTTCTTTCTGTGATGAAATTTTGATTACAATCACAGGGAAAAGTATAAGATAACAGTATAAATTTAAGGGAGTTGCTTATTGCCTCGTCATCTCTTCTCTTCTTATCTCTCCATCAGAACAGACCTACTCTGCCTGACACCAGGCATTTATATCTTTTGCGGTGGTGGATTAGTCGCTCAGTCATGTCTGATTCTTTGTGACCCCAATGGACTGTTAGCCCGCCAGGCTCCTCTGTCCATGGGCTTCTCCAGGCAAGAATATTGGAGTGGGGTGCCGTGCCCTACTCCAGGACATCTTCCTGACCCAGGGATCAAACCTGATCTTCTGGATCACAAGGCAGATTCTTTACTGACTGAGCCACCAGGGAAGCCTTTATAGCTCTTCTTAGAAAACAGGAGTTTCTGAATTCAGCCCCTGGTGCTTTTCCTCTGAGTCTCACGATTGTCTTATTTCTGAAGACTTGGACTGAGTTGGTGCTGCCATGTAGACATTTATTAGCAGTTATTGAGAGATTTGAAAATCAAGTATAGTAATCTAGGCTTGGCACAGTAGGGGTGAATGAACTGATATCTCTAGTCCAAGGGTGAGTGCTGCAAATTTCAATAAACAATCATTTCCTTGTTTTCTTGATAATTTACTGTTTCCACAGTTTTTAGATTATCAAGGATATTAAAGCTGTGAAGAAGTTTTAAACCTTTCAAAACCCTAAGTTTTCATGATTCCTTTGTCTATAGAATGATGCCTGTGATATAGTGAGAAGAACTCTGATATCATTAAGATTTGGTTGAAAAGCATGCTCCATCATTTTCCAGTTTTGTGATTTAATGTGTGTGTGTGTGTTGTTTTTCTGAGTCTCAGTTTTCCTAACTTTTAAATTTGAAAAAAATAAAAGATTTTTATTATGTTTCAAAGGAAGATTTCCAATGAAAAATGTGTAAAAATATGTAAAACAAATTGTACAGTTCCTTACTAAACATTACCTTTCTTCTAAAATGATTTCCATTATTTATATTATTAGTTTAATTTCCTTGATTTAGAGAGTTCGCTGTTATAAGCTTTTAGTGCTGGGTCTGTAAAATAAGACAGTCACCTTTCCAGGTTTCTTACATTTTTGTCTATATTTAGACCATTTTGCCATCAGTACATTTTTCTTTTCTTTTTTTAAACTGGAGGAAAGTTGCTTTGCAATGTTCTGTTGGTGTAAAATGGATAGCTGGTGAGAAGTTGCTATATAACACAGGGAGCCCAGCTTGGCACTCTGTGCTCACCTAGAAGGGAAGGATGGGGCCAGGGAGGGAGGCTCAACTGGAAAGAAAATGAAAGTGTTGATCGCTCAGTGGTGGCTGACTCTGTGTGATCCCGTGGACTATAGTCTGCCAGGCTCTTCTGTCCATGGGATTCTACAGGCAAGAATACTGGAGTGGGTTGCCATGCCCTCCTCCAGGGAATCTTCCCAACTCAGGGATCAAACCTGCATCTCTTGCACCTCCATCATTGGTAGGTGGGTTCCTTACTACTGGGAAGTCCTATACAGTGCTCTATGCATTAACATTTGGGACTAGGATAAAACTAGTTTTTATTTTAAATGCATTCAATTCTAAACTATTTCTAGCTTCAGATAATGATAACATTCATACCAGTCTTCTCTTCAAAAGTCACATTCTTTGTTATTTCATTATAGACCAGAATACAAACTGTCAAAACATGTGAGGCTTGATCAACTTTAGTTTTAAGATTAGGCTCATAGGTTTTTCACATAAAAACAAACAGGTTTTTGAATTCTAAAAATATATGTCAGTGTTTAATAGCCAATTTATTTTGGCTGCCTGAGTTGGGTTGAAAATTGTGCAGAGCTATCTCTTTGGAATAAATAATATAAAGATAAGTCTAAGAAAATGAAAACTTCTGCTAGGGTCCCTTAGGCAACTCACAGATTCTGAATGTGGTTTGGGGAGCTTGAAAGAAAGCAAATGGTAAATATATTAAAAATAAAATTAACTATTTATTAGTTCAATTAATAAATGCTTTCAACCAGAGGATTTGAAACAAAATTTATTTTCTAGTTAACCTTAACCTGACAGAAAATTAGTTTCACTATATCTTATCCTTTATTCCAATTCTGATAAATAGAAATTGTGCATTAATGTATGAGTGTGTGCATATATTGTTTATGTTGTGTGTGTGTGTGTGTATGTGAAGATACATTTTTTGCTTTTACTGAAGCTGATTTTACCCAAGATGGAAATTAATGTTTTCAAAATTGTGAGATTGTGGTTCTTATTTAAAAAATGATCTGTGTGGTTTTGAAGTTCAAATAGATGATTATTAATCTTTAGTTTTGACTCTAAATGCCAGGATGATTTGCATAGAAAGCCATTTGATTAGTTGATATTTAAAAGTGAAATATAACCCAAGTTGAGTGGTTTTCTGACAGTTTATTCATACTTAGGAGACTTTTTCCAGGGTTTGATCCTGAGAGTTTCTGTATAATTCTGATATTATTAATTGCCTAGTATGTTTGTTTGAGAATTTTATAGATGTGCTTTTAATAACTTATGTCAGCCATATGACAAGCCAGAAATACTCCCTGTCCCCCAAATTATGAAACCTGAGGCCAATTTTTTCTTATTCACAACATTATCTTGGGTATATGAACATGACATGTTAAATATTCAGCAAATGGATTTCCCGAGCATAGAGATGCAATTCAGGGTAGAGCCAAGGTCATCTAGATTAAAATATGATTAACTGACATGAGAACAATACCTTTATTAGCTCAGAAAGAAATCTATAAATGTTCCAGTTGTATGAATGGAAAAAAATATTGTGACATCCCAAAGAAAGCAAATTATATTTTCTTCTAGTCACGTTTCAGTTAATTGACTACAGAATAGATAATTGTTCAGTAAGTATCTCCTCTTAGATTAAAAAATGTCTATTGTATGTTCTTATGCTGTGATTCCAGTGTCATAGTTCCCACTCCATGCCAAGTGGGGAAAAGACACAGCATATCTGGAATTTCCATGGTCAGGGTTGGGGGGAGAGGCTCAGGAGAGTTGAAGACCCACCAGGGCCATATTAACTGTGCACAGGAATTTAGTCCTCACCCAGGAAGGGTGAACTGGGTGTCTGGTACTCAGCTTTATCTGCATATCCATGTCGGTATAACCTGAGAATGGAAGAGCTCTCTACAGAGGCTGAAGCAGGAGACAGAAGAGGGCAGATGGTGGAACAGATACGGAAGACGCCATTGCTAAAGGGCAGAGCAGAGGAAGAGAACCAGGGGTGGAAATGGAGACAGTCTTCCCAGTAGGGAAGCCATGCGGGGGCTGAGTCTCAGCTGGGGACTGTGGGTCAGCCTAGGAGGGAGCCAGACAAGACAGAGGGCCACCAGCTGAACTAGACTATCAGACAAAGCAGAAAAACTGTCTTGGTGCTTATTTTTTTACTAAGACAACTAAGAAAGGCCTGTGATATTTAGTTCATCATCTATAACTTCACTAAAGCTATTTTTTAAAAATGATTTATTAATCAACTTTTATTCCACTAAAGTAATAAGTGCTCATTATTAAGAATGAAATATATTAAAATGTAGAAACATTTTAAAAAGAAAAGGGAATTTCTAACTCCTTATAATTTAATTGAAATGGAGTAATTGAGTTTGGTGAACTTCTTTCCATTGTATTTTAATATAGCTTGCTTGAGTTTATTTTGGGTGACATGGCTGATGACAAAGGCTAGGTTCGTTTCTTTTTTATTTGGTAAGAATGTCACCGTCTTTTCCATGTTTCATAGACATATTTTTAGTACAAGTGTTGAATGGGACAAATAAACACAAGTTTTGAGGAAAAAAAAAGAATCTGGGGTTCTACTTTAATTGAATGTCCTATGGAAAAAATGCTCAAGTAGAGTATATTGTGTCTAAAATGATTATCTAGCTCCTAACTCTTAACTTCCCTGAAGTTTGGAGGCATCTTTATGAGTAACTTTGATCTGATGAGCTAGAAAACTTCACAGGGGGAGGTACTTAATCTGATCTCCAAATCCCTTTGTTCTCTGAGCTGCTTTCTTCTGGAGAAGAATAGAGTCTCCTCAGTTCATTTCAGTCGCTGAGTCGTGCCTGACTCTTTGGCAACCCCATGGACTGCAGCATGACAGGCCTCCCTGTCCATCACACAACTCCTGGGGTTTACTCATAATCATGTCCGTTGAGTCGGTGATGCCATCTGACCATCTCATCCTCTGTCGTCCCCTTCTGTCTTCAGTCTTTCCCAGCATCAGGGTCTTTTAAAGTTAGTCAGCTCATTGGTGCTTTTGAACTGTGGCTCTGGAGAAGACTCTTGAGAGTCCCTTAGACTGCAAGGAGATCCAACCAGTCCATCCTAAAGGAGATCAGTTCTGAGTGTTCATTGGAAGGACTGATGTTGGAGCTGAAACTCCAATCCTTTGGCCATCTGATGCAAAGAGCTGACTCACTTGAAAAGAGTCTCCTACTGACAAGTTTTCTTATCTCTGAACTCTCCCTGAAGTCTTTTTCTCCCAAATAATGGAAACAATCCCTGGACAGGGTACTTTCCCCAGTTGCAGATGAAAGGATATATACCTGTAGCATGTTAGACTGAAGCCCTATCTCATCAGGACATGTTCTACTTAGAGCCTGGTTGTCTACATGGGAAGTACAGATATGCATGAAAAAGGTCAGGGGAGGGAGGGAGGATGGGGGTGGATGTTTCACTTCTGCATTCCTTTTTCTTTCTCCAAAGGTTAGACTGTCTATTTTTTACAGATGACTATAGTTTTCAATGGAGAAGGAAATGGCAACCCATTCCAGTATTCTTGCCCGGAGAATCTCAGGGACGGGGGAGCCTGGTGGGTTGCCGTCTATGGGGTCGCACAGAGTCAGACACGACTGAAGCGACTTAGCAGCATAGTTTTCAAGTGGATTATAGAAAAGGCAGAGGAACAAGAGATCCAATTGCCAACATCTGCTGGATCATCGAAAAAGCAGGAGAGTTCCAGAAAAACATCTATTTCTGCTTTCTTGACTATGCCAAAGCGTTTGACTGTGTGGATCAAAATGAACTGTGGAAAATTCTGAGAGAGATGGCCTCACCAGACCATCTGACCTGCCTCTTGAGAAATCTGTGTGCAGGTCAGGAAGCAACAGTTACAACTGGATATGGAAAAACAGACTGGTTCCAAATAGGAAAAGGAGTACGTCAAGGCTGTATGTTGTCACCCTGCTTATTTAACTTATATGCAGAGTACATCATGAGAAATGCTGGGCTGGAAGAAACACAAGCTGGAATCAAGATTGCC
>SJYF01000790.1:3558622-3573575 GCA_006410515.1 Procapra przewalskii | reverse complement strand
GTGACACATTCTTACCTTATTTCTGATCCTATATGAAAAATTTATACTTTTCACTATTGAGTATTCTGGTACCTGTGGGCTTTTTATATGTGACCTTTAGTATGTTGAGGTAATTTCTATCTTTTCCTAGTTTGTGAAGTGGTTTTACTACGAAAAGATGCTAGATTTTGTCCGATGTCTCGTCTGTATCAATTGACATGATCATGTGAGTTTTGTCCTTCATTCTGTTACTGTGGTATTTACATGGACTTATTTGCATATATTTAACCAGCCTTGCCTTTAGGAGCTTCCCCAGTTGCTCCTAAATTCTTTCAGTAGTAAAGAATCTGCCTGCAATACAAGAGATGCAGGAGACACAGATTCCATCTCAGGGTCAGGAAGATCCCCTGGAGGAGAAAATCACAACCCACTCCAGTATTCTTGTTGGACAATCCCATGGACAGAGGAGCCTGGCAGGCTACAATCCCTGGGTCTCAAAGAATCAGACACTTCTGAGTGACTGAGAATAACTGTATCCATAAATCTCACTTGGCCATGGTGAAAAGTCCTGTATTATGCTATAGAATTCAGATCTCTAGTATTTTGTTGAGGAGTTTTGTATCAGAATTCATCAGCAATAGTGCTCTGTAATGCTTTTGTTGTTTTGTTTAATTTTTTTTTCATATTAGTATCTTTGGCTTTGGTATCAGGATAATGCTAGCATCATAAAACACATTTGAAAAAGTGTTTTTCAACTTTATTTTTTTTGGCAGAATTGCAAAATGATTAGTGTTAACTGTTNNNAGTGTTAACTGTTATTTGAATATTTCATAGATTTCTCTAGTGAAGTCATCAAGTCTTGGGCCTTCATTTGATGGGAGGATTTTGATTATTGATTCAATGCTTTACTAGTTAAGCCTGAGAAAATTAAAATTTATCTAATTTTTATAGATAAGAATATTTCATATATTTAAAATGTATATACTACTTACAGCCATTTACAAATTCAGGTTAATCCCTATCAAAATCCCAATGGTACTTTTTGAGAAATTGAAAGGTTTTAAAATTCATACACCCCTAGGGGTTTCACAATGTTAAAACAATCTGGAAAAAAGAACAAAATTGAAGGTCTCACAGCTTTTATTTCAAGGCATACTGCACAGCTGCAGTAATTAAAACACTGCGATGTGAGTAGCATAGTGACAGATTCATAGACCAGTGGAACAGAATAGACAGCCCAGAAATAAGCCCATGTGTGCATACGGTCAAATGATTTTTGACAGGGTTATTAAGACCACAAGGAGACTGATTCTGTAGAGAAACAGGCTGCCATTAATTTACGTCTGTCTCCAAATCCATATCTATATCTACATCAGTAACTATGCTTCTGTCTTTATCTATCTGTTTTGAATACTTGACCATTAGTTTATATTAGATATTTTAAAGATGGTGAGATTACATGAATACCATAAACAATATTGATGCTTCTCATCTTCTGATATTTGTCTTTGCCATTCAATCAATTGTGTTAAATCAATTAATTAATTAATTTCTCAATTGATCAATTGAGAAAGCCTTTTCTTTTCTCTCAGTCTTCATCTGTTGTCTCGTCAATAATACTGGGATAACAATCTCTCATGCCCATATCACTGGATTTTATTGAACTTTCAAAGCACTTTCACGGATGCCAGATGAAATAACATATTTGAATGAGCTTTAAAAGTCTGATATGCAAATGTAGTGTTAGAATTGATTTAGAAAGAAATAAATGAATACCTTATAACCTCTAATGTTGCTTTTTAATCCATGGACTATTTTGCTTCAGTCATTTTTAACTTTCTGTAATGGATATGCATTTGCCAAGGAGCAAGAGTTTGAAACTAAGAATTTACAATTATCATTTGATGAAGTCTAAATTAAATGTATGTTTGAGGACATTAGGTTAATTCACTGTCAAGTGGTAGACACACATATTTTCATCCTTTAATCATCTTTTCTTCATGAATTAACTAGAGAATCATCATGCTGTACACAATTTACATGTTAATATCAAATAAAGACCTATGATTTTATTAAAAATTCCCCTGCACATGCCATTGGCCCTAATTTTCATCCTCAGTACATCATATTTCACTCAATCATACCCAAATTATTGTGGAGGCTGCAGTTCCCTCTCACTACCATTTAGAGTGATTTAAATTTTAAAGAGGATTTTAAATACATGCAATAAAGGATATTTTATAAAAGTGTCAAAAAATATGCATATAAAATCTTGAAAGATGCAACTCATAATATTTTGCTCTGTTCCATATATAATCCTAACTAAACTGCCTTTTCTGGTCATACTTGTGAACTGTGCAGAGCAGGAAACTTTTCATTCATAAAATGGTAACTTCTGATATATTTTCATAAAAATGTAGAGAGTTATACAGCACAATCTTTAGATCTGAAAATACCTTTTTATACCTATAAGCATATTTCTTCTGTATTATATGTGGTGACAGTGTTTTGTGTTAAATGCTTTCAGATGCAAGGGTTTATGTTGTTCAGTCACTAAGTCATATCCAACTCTCTGCAAGCCCATGGACTGCAACACATCAGGACTTCCCTGTCTTTCACCATATCCTGGAGTTTATTCAAACTCATATGCATTGAGTTGGTGATGCCATCCAACCATCTCATTCTCTGTCATCCCTTTATCCTCCTGCCTTCCATCTTTTCCACCTAGACAGCATATTAAAGGGTTCATGACAAACAGATAAATCTCTTTAAATTCTTAAAGAGATGGAAATATCAGAGTACCTTATCTGCCTCTGAGAAAACAGAATGCAGGTCAAGAAGCAACAGTTACAACTGACTATGAAAGGGACTGGTTCCAAATTGGGAAAGGAGCCCATCAAGTCTGTATATTGTCACCCTGCTTACTTAACTTATATGCAGAGTATATCATGCTAAATGCCAAGCTGGATGAAACATAAGCTGGAATCAAGATTGTTGGGAGAAATATCAGTAACCTCAGATATGCAAGTGACACCACCCTAATGGCAGAAAGTGAACAAGAACTAAATGGCCTCTTGATGAAGGTGAAAGAGGAGAGTGAAAAACCTGGCTTAAAACTCAACACTCAGAAAACTAAGATCATGGCATCTGGCCTCACCACTTCATGGCAACTAGATGGGGAAAAAGTGGAAATGGTGATGGACTTTATTTTCATAGGCTCCAAAATCACTGCCGATGGTGACTGCAGCCATGAAATTATGACACTTGCTCCTTGGAAGAAAAACTAGGACAGACCTAGACAGCTGTATTAAAAAGTAGAGACATCGTTTTGCCGACAAAGGTCCATATAATCAAAGCTATGGTTTTCCATTAGTCATGTATGGATGTGCGAGTTGGACCATAAAGAAGTCTGAGTGCCAAGACTTGATGCTTTTGAACTATGGTGTTGAACTCTTGAGAGTCCCTTGGATTGCAAGGAGATCAAATCAATTAATCCTAAAGGATGGAGAAGGCAATGGCACCCCACTCCAGTACTCTTGCCTGGAAAATCCTATGAACGAAGGAGCCTGGTAGGCTGCAGTCCATGGGGTAGCTATGATGGAGCGACTTCCCTTTTACTTTTCACTTTCATGCATTGGAGAAGGCAATGGCACCCCACTCCACTGTTCTTGCCTGGAGCCTGGGGGGCTGCTGTCTATGGGGTCGCACAGAGTCAGACACGACTGAAGTGACTTAGCAGCAGCAGCAGCAATCCTAAAGGAAGTCAGTTCTGAATATTCATTGGAAGGACTGATGCTGCAGTTCCAATATTTTGGCCACCTGTGCTAGGAAAGATTGAAGGAGAGAGGAGAAGAGGATGACAGAGGACGAGATGGTTGGATGGCATCACTGATTCAATGGACTGAGTTTGAGCAAGCTCCAGGAGACTGTGAAGGACAGGGAAGCCTGGCGTGCTGCAGTCCTTGGGGTCGCAAAGAGTCAGACACGACTGAGTGACTGAACAACAACAGGTAAGTCCAAAAATGTCATGAAATTGACCAGTTGTTAGATGCTTTGACTGCTTTTTCATTTGCTTATTTTTTTTTAATTTTGAAATAGATTCAATTACCGAAAACATTGTAAAAATAGTACAAACATTTTTGTATGACCTCAAACACCAGATTCCCCCAATGTTAGCATGTTCCTTACATATATTGACTGGAGGCTGTTCAGGAGCTCCTAGTGTTCTAGAGTCATGGTGTGTGCTGGTTTCACAGCCATGTTCAGACTGTAAAATATATCGAGTTTTTCATTTATGATAGTTACATTTTCCTTTTATCTATCACTTTCTCTAGATGTATGTATACAAGCATGTGTACTATTTTGATTAAAATTATGTTAATATAATGTGCATTTAAAAATGAAAGTGTGCAATCTGATTACTTACAAGTACAACCTTCTAGTTTATAGTGCAGACATACCTTACCTCTTTGTTGTAAAATAATTTTCATTTGAATGAATAATTTAAATAATAAAATGCATTAATGTATTTATATTACTTATATTAGCTTGTGCATTTCAGGAGTTCCTCTAGTGATAGTAATTGTTGGCTCTAATTGAATATGGATTTTATTTTTATTTTTAACTTAATTTAATATTTTGGGCCATGAAGCATGTATAATCTTAGTTCCCTGACCAGGGATTGCTCCCTCTGCATTGGGTCCAGTCTTAGCCACTGGACCATTGGGGAATTTCTTGAATTTTGATTTTAGTATTTGACTATCCAAAATTCTGCCACGATGATGTGTATCTAGCTTATGTCTACAAACACACACACACTCATTACTTCAGCTTCACAAACCTCATAATAAGGCTGTCTACACACTTTCCAGAGCTTCCCTGGTGGCTGAGTGGTAAAAAATATGCCTGCCAGTGCAGGACATGCAGGTTCAATCCCTGGGTCAGGAAGACCCCCTGGTCAAGGAAATGGCAACCCACCCCAGTATTCTTGCCTGGAAAATCCCAAGGACAGAGGAGCCTGGCTGACTACAGTCCGTAGGATTGCAAAGAGTCAGACACAACTTAGTGACTAACAAGTAACAACAACACTTCCCATCTGCTTCTTCTATGGATCCTGTCTGTGCTATTTCAACCAAACACCCTTGGCTAAGGTCATTTGCAGCTGTCACTCTGCGAAATACAATGAATGTGTGAACATTACTGCTGTACTTGAACTCTTCCCACATTTTTCAACACTGCTATTTTTTTTCTTGGTTTCTATCATATAACAGGCCTTGTCTTCTTTCCATTTTGAGATTATTCCTCATTACAGTGTGAGTTTTTGAACACTGTATTTTGTCAGAGGTCAACCCAAGGTTATTTCTGTTCTCTTGTGTACACTCGTGCTAGGAAACACCAGCCAGATCCTTTGCTTCATAGTATAAGTGACTCCAGAATGTATATTCAAGCCCTCAATTTTTCTCAGTGCTCTACAGTATTATATCCAACTGCTTAATTGATGTCTTCTCTTTGGTACATCTAGGGTTCAGCAAAACACAAATGAACTCGCCTTCCCCCTTGGCCTCTTCATCTTTTGTTGATGTCACTGAAAGACAGCATGATCTATCCAGTTGTTCAAACTGGAATCTAGAATGTCGTTCTTGGCGTCGTCTTTCCTGTCACCTAGAACAGTCCCTTGCCCTGCACCTCACTCACTGTGAAGTCCAGTGACCTGGCCCCCCCAGTAGCCCCCAAGCTACATTGCTTTGCATCCCCTCTGCCCCTAAGCTCTGAGACAGTAGCATCTCTGGGATAATCCCCAGAAATACTCTCCAAGCAGGCTTCCAGCCTCTACCATCCTTTCCGCCAAGTGGTCCCCATAATGTGGCTCAGATTATCTTCTTAAAACACAAGCTGAGTATTTTAACCCCTATTTAAAATGTGTGGGCATCTTCAGAGCACTCCTGCAAAGAATCAGACTCTATAACACGACCCATAAGGTCCTACGCATCATGGACCCATCCATCACTCAGGCCTTCTCACCAACCTCACAGCCCTGCTCATTAGCCCCCCAACAGATTAGCTTCTTTACTTTGGAAAGTCTCTGATTGGTGCCCTGTTCTGCCACAGGCATGTGTGCACTGCGATCCTCTTCTGGAGCAATATTTCTTTCTGTGCAGCTAGATACAAGTCTACGTGCAGTTAGTTAGTCTAAGTTCAGTCACCAACAAGTCTAAGGTTAGCCATCCACAGTTCTCAATTGATCTTTCACCATAACTTAAGAGGAGTCTTCCCAGGGGGCACAGTGGTAAAGAATCTACCTGCCAATGCAGGAGATGCAAGAGATGCTGGTTTGACCCCTGGGTCAGAAAGATCCCCCGGAGAGGAAATAGCAACCCACTCTAATATTCTTGCTTGGGAATTCCCATGGACACGGGAGCCTTTGGGGCTATAGCCCATGAGGTCACAAAGAGGTGAACATGACTGAACACACACACTCAGAGAACCTAAAGGAACATTAATAACCTGCCTTTTGGGTCAGACCCCTTCCTCACACACCGCACAGCACTGAACTCCCTCCCTCCAGCACTTGGCATAGTTGCAAATTAACACACCTGGGTTTATGTGGGAAAAGCAAACGTGCCCAGTGCTGCTTCTGCTCATGGTTTCCATCCCCGCCAGCAGCTCCAGAGTGAGCATATAGTGAGCGCTCAGTGAGTGTCTCTTTACTGGACGTGCCATGAGACAGCAGTAGAAAGAACACACTCGGGGAATCTGAGTATGGTAAATCCCTGGGTGAGCTTTGTCTTTCTCTGCTTTTTTTATTTATCTTTATTTTTGTTCCCCGCACTCTTGTTTCCTGTTTTTCAGTCTAGTCTAACTGCACTGGGGTATGTCCTCAATCTTTGGTCTTTGTCCCAAAGTTGATGCCTACTGAATCTAGTAGAATTCAGATGACTCTGGAACTTTGGTTCTTTTCAAATTGGATGTACACATAGCCTGAGAGAGACTCACTTAAGGTTTTGAGTCTTTACTGGCAAATGTATTTCAAGAATAAATGATTTCCTTCTGCTGTAGTTGATTAGTCTTCCTACAAAGTAGGGAATGCTAGTAAGAATCTGCTGGTAAACACACTATTGGTGTGCCATTGCCTGGGATGAGTTCTTAGAAAGAAAGCATTTAGTATGGTATAGGTTAGGTATATGCATTTATTCAAAGTGATCAACTTGCATTATATTTAAAAGATTATTTTCCCCCAATTTGAGACATATATTGAACATTTTAAAGTTTGGATGTGGGTGCACTTTATTCTCTATTTTCTTGTTGCATCTTTTGCTTTGCTTTGGAATTAAAGTTCCCTGGTGATTCAGACGGTAAAGAATCTGCTTGCAGATTTGATCCCTGAGTTGGGAAGATCTCCTGGAGAAAAAAATGGCAACCAACTCCAGTATTCTTTCCTAAAGAATCCCATCGACAGAGGAGCCTAGCAGGCTACAGTCCATGAGTTAGCAAAGAGTCAGACGTGACTGAGCAACTAACACTTTCACTTTAAAGTTGAGAAGTTATCATCTCAAGTCATTATTTTGCAATCAAATGATAAATCGTTTACTCACTGAAAGACCCGAGAGGTTTGTATGAATTTAAGTAGCTTGACTATTAAGAGGTGAAGACATGTCCATTAATCTAAGAATGTGATTTTTACGTCACAGTTTATATCTCGCTTGTCTTACGGATCTGTAGACAAACAGTACCAGTGAGCAAGAGATAGATGCTGATTTCAAGAAAGTGGCTCTTGTTGTTGTGGGGGCTGGCAAGTCTGAAATCTGCGTGGTGGGCTGGCAAGCTGCAAATTCCAGCAAGAGCTGATGTTTTAGTCTTGAGACCAAAGGCAGAGGGAAGACAGAATCCTTTCCTTTTTTCCTTTGGAGGAATTTAGTCTTTTCTCTTAAGGCCGTCAACTAATTGGACAAGACCCATTCACACTATGAAAGGTTATCTGCCTTACTCAAAGTCTACTGATTTAAATGTTAATCATATCTTAAAAACATCTAGAGCAACATCTCAAGTCATGTTTGAGCCCAAAACAGCCAACAGCTAAGTTGACATAAAATTAACTATCAACATCAAATTATAGAAACAATCTCATAAATATTTACATTTTTGTCTGTAAATTAAAAAAAAAATCTTCCTGAGGTGTTCTGTACTTTTCCAGATTTAGATATTCTCTGATACTTACCAACCTAGATGGCATATTCAAAAGCAGAGAAATTACTTTGCCGACTAAGGTCCGTCTAGTCAAGGCTATGGTTTTTCCAGTGGTCATGTATGGATGTGAGAGCTGGACTGTGAAGAAGGCATAGTGTAGAAGAATTGATGCTTTTGAACTGTGGTGTTGGAGAAGACTCTTGAGAGTCCCTTGGACTGCAAGGAGATCCAACCAGTCCATCCTAAAGGAGATCAGTCCTGGGTGTTCATTGGAAGGAATGATGCTAAAGCTGAAACTCCAGTACTTTGGCCACCTCATGCATAGAGTTGGCTCATTGAAAAAGACTCTGATGCTGGGAGGGATTGGGGGCAGGAGGAGAAGGGGATGATGGAGGATGAGATGGCTGGATGGCATCACCGACTCGATGGACCTGAGTCTGAGTGGACTCCGGGGGTTGGTGATGGGCAGGGAGGCCTGGCATGCTGCTATTGATGGGGTCACAAAGAGTCAGTCACAACTAAGCAACTGTACTGAACTGATACTTTTAAAAAGTATTTTACTTGTTCAATGGCTAGTTGAAATAAGAATAGTGAGAAACACACCTGTGTTTAAAGGTAGAGTAGAAATAGTTTTTGTTTCAAACTGTTTGCCCTAAGTGTTGCCCAGAGAAAACTCATGAAATAATGAGACATTAAAAAAAAAACAAAACTCAAATGGCTCTAAATAAAATTAAAATGAATAAAAGCTTCTTAGGAATCTCTAGTCTTTAGAAATGAAAAAAGTCTAGAAAATTTCCTGTGAAATTACACAAGGTTGAAATTGTTACACTCAGAACTAAATGTTGGTCATAGCTTTGAAGTTGTGCTCCTTTGAATGATTTTTATTTTTCCAGTGATAGTTTTTCTAAGTTCAAACTATTCAACTTCAAAGGGGAAAGTTTAATAAGGTACTCTCCATCCATGTAGGTGTGCAAGTTATCAGAGTCCCTGCCCCCAGCACCAGAGCTCATTCTGATCTCGTTAGATGTACCGAAAACAGAATCCACTGAATCACAGATTGGCGTCTGGGCCTCAGAGAGGGTGCACATGTCCCACAGGGGTGGATGGATGGATAGAGAGTCTACTGTCAAAGGGGCCTTTGGATCAGCTATATGCTGCTGAGAGGGTTAATTTTTCATTTCAGTAAACACTGTCTAACAGCATTCTATTTTATGGGCAGAGGCATTAATGGATTAAAAACACAAATTCTCCAGACCGCTATTTCTTAATATGCTTTGGCCAAATATGATATAAATAATAAAGTGATTAAGAAGGATTTTGAAAGTGTAAAGTGCTAAAAGGGATAAAGTGCTTTTACAGTTAGTGTTTGGTGATTGGCGGGACTGTAGGTATGTATATGCTTCCATCTACTTACGGTGCATCCTGAGTTCTAAAGAGATGGTGATATGGTGCATATTTTACATGGTCCATTGGCACTTTTCCAGTGTTAAAAGCTCCAGCTCTATAATTCATCCACCTCTTTCTTTAGAATTATAGTTTGGCAGTCACTTCAATCAACAATATCTTCATCTCTGATAAGCTATGCAGTGAGACTCGATTCTGGCAGTTTCTCTGTGTATATATATATTCATGGTGTGCGTCTGAGCTCATATGTGCAAATCTAGTCCAAAAGTAAGGGTTGAGTATACACGTACCATGGGCTGGGTGCTGCTGTTTGTCCAGATATGATCCATGTGCATATGTAAGAAAGATTGAGAAAGAATACAAAGAAGAAATGTTGCGTCATATATAGTTTCTGAGAAGATATTAAAAATAGAGCAGTGTGATTGGTCCTAGAGATGTAAGGTAAGTCAGGAGCCATGATTTCCAGCTCTGAGAACTTGGGTGAGGATCAGTCTTCTCAGATTTGGGAGATAATATCTTCCTCATAAGGGTACTGGGAACATTAATCACAACAAAGTTTTCCAAATTGGTGACATGTTATAAATCCTTAAGAAATATTAGCCTCCTCCTCCTTTAACATTAAGCAGTGATCCCAGATTCTTAACAACTACCTAAGAAATTGAAGGTATCTAACACACAATCCAGAAAAATACACAGCATGTAATCACAGATGTCTAAAATCCAAGATGTTGCTTTACAGTATCTGTTTAGATGGTCTCTATGCCTTGTTGTGGACAAGATTAGAAAATAGTCCCCAATAAGATAAGCAAAGTATTGTTGCTTTTTTGAGTTCTTTTCAATTCTTTCTTTTTATACTTTTTTGTGATTCACTTTATTTTTGCTATTTTCAAGAAATAGAATACTGGATACCTCTATACTAAATCCTACACTGTCAATAATTTTGGGTTCTTCTTTAACTTCCTATGAAGCAACTGAGGTCTGCTGAAATTCAGTGGTAGTAATGTCTGCAGGGCATAGAAATGGATTTTTCTCATCTTTCATCTTGTCGTCTAAAGATCATTAGAATGCCCTTTGGATCACAACCTGAGGCCATGCCATAATATTGGCAGAAATAGAATAAAAATGTAGGTTCTATGCCAAGAATCATGTGAAAAAAGAGCCACTGCTCCTTGGGATTTTATAAATGGTGGGTTTAAATGCCCCACATGCTATATACAACCATGTAGCATTTGTTTTGCAAATCGAATTTTCTCCTGTAATCTGTGTTTATGTAATGTGTCAATCTGCCTAACCCTCTATTGTAATTTATTTATTGTGTTTATTTTTCTAAAAATAGCAGTACATTTCGTAAGGAATCAAAATATTTCTTCCCTGTCACTGTCATTAGGTACATTGTCATCTGGTAAACAATGCGTGGTGTTTATGCTGTGGATACACTGAGTGTCAGATGATGGCTGTGTGTGTCACCTGGCTCTAAACATGTTTCCATTAACTCCCAGGTTAGCAGAGCTTACTGTGGGTCACATTTTTGTCTAATCAAATTCAGGCTGAATTACCTCCCTGAAGGAAAGAGAGTAATAGGAAAATCTGATTTAAGAGACACACAGTGATTTTGTTAAATGAATAATGAACACAGCACTGTGCTCCTGTGCAGGACTTCCTCTCGAATTGCAAATAGCACAGTGGGGAATCCTCAGCCCCAGTGCTTAATAAGGAAAAGCCTGAACCCTTACATTTTCAAGACCAAATTTGCACACTTCCACTGTGTGTTTACAAAAATCTTTAGCCCCTGGACACTTTGTCTTCCATAAATATGATTTCTGGAGTCGGAATACTCAATAAATCCTCTCTCTCAGTCATCTCCAAGCAGATGAAATAAATTTTGTTTCAGACTTTCTCATATCCCAACGCATACAATGGAAAGACCTCCAGATTTCTTTATTTAAAGGTCTGGAACTTTATTTTTTTTTAAAGTATAGTTGATTTACATTGCTGTGTTAATTACTGCTGTACAGCAAAGTGATTCAGTTATATATATATATACTCTGCATTCTGTTAAAGCTTACATCTGATGATCCCAAACTCCCACTTCATCCATCCCCTAATCCCCTTCCCAATGGGAACAGCCAGTCTGTTCTCTGTGTTCATAATTCTGGTTCTGCCTCATAGATAGGTTCATGTTACCATATCTGAGATTTCACATATGAGTGATATCATGTAGTACTTGGTTTTCTCTTTTAGAGTTATTTCACTTAGTATGATAATTGCTCATTGCATCAGATTTCTTTAATTCATTCAACTATTCCTAAAATTAGCTGTATTTATCGAGTAGTTAAAATGAGCCCAAATCACTAATGATTGTAAACTTCAAAAATGCAGAGTTTAGGCTTTATTGCTTTGATTGAATATTCATTTACTTTCATTCCATGTTATAAAATAATCTCATCTATATGTATAAATTTGTAAAGTACCTGATATTTTAAAATATTCCATCTGAGTTTTATGAAATCAAATAGAATATTTTTATGCTTTTACAAATATATGCAGTATTTTCATACATACAATGATAAAATCTTCTGAAGATTAGGCACATTTTCTAATCAAGAAATTTTGAAATGCTGATTTTTGAAAGGCAATGCAACTCAAGCAAGGATTATTCAATTTTTGCTTGTTTGTTTCAAAAAATAATCAGCAAATATTTTTCTATACATCAATAGTCTCTTATTCACCTACTTAAAGGATCTGAAATTATAGTCCAACAGATTTTATCTGCCTAAAAATATAAGCATTTAGGAAAGCAAACAGAATTAATTGAGTTAGATGTTGATTTGTGGTGTAGTCGCTAAACCTAAAGCCCAGTCCCCTTTCCATTGGCAACCCCTAGTCTGTTCTTTGTGTTCATAATTCTGTTTCATAGATAGGTTCTTGTGTCCGACTAAGTGTCGGACTCTTGCGACCCCATGGACCGTAGCCTGCCAGGCTCCTCTATCCATGGAATTCTCCAGGCAAGAATACTGGAGTGGGTTGCCATTTCCTTCTCCAAGGGATTTTACTGACCCAGGAATGGAACCCGAGTCTCTTGCTTTTCAGGCAGATTCTTGACCCACTAGGAGAGAAGATCCGTACCCATGCTAATTTAAATGAGTTTAAAGGGACCTCTCATTAACAGTCAGGATATTCTGTTATAATACTGCCCTTTAATGAAACAAGAAGAACTGAAATATTCCTGGAAAGCAGATATTTTTTGGCTCATTTATTGTGAAAAAAAAAAAGCAACTATGTGAACTCTAACATCCTTGGTACATTATTTTATAAAACTTCATTCCTAAATTCTTGGGTTCTTAGAATAGCTAAAACAACATGACTCTCAAAAGAAATCTCTGTCTATTGAAGAAACTGGTCCATCTGAATCACATTCTTGTACTTAATATATCAATATCCTAACACTGAGAGTCATCTATTTTGTAAATAGGGACCTCATTTTACAAAGGCAAGTGATATTTTAGGCAATAGTAAATGTGTAAGAGATTGAAAACACAATGCAAAGCTAATTATTTCCAGGTAAAAAAATAATTGACTCCAAACTGACGTAATTCACTTGAAGAAATACAGTATAATGTATTGAAGAGAATAAGTACCTGAAAAAATCATATATCTTTAAAATAACAACTTTATTTTAGTTCCAAGGGAGGGAAAGAACATTCTTTGTCTTATACTTCTATTGCCAGCTGTAAGCAACAACAAGAAAATCTTTATGCATAGTTATTTGTATAAGTACTGAAAAATAACATTAAAAAAATTCAAACTAATGATGATAATTATGTAATTTAATTAATAAACAACAAACAAAAATAGAAAGCAAGGATTTTTTTTTCCTACTGTCTTATGTATGAAAAAACAAAAAGTCAGATTTCTCTTCTAAAAATCATAGTTCAGTCCGTTTGGTGAATCCCAGAGTCCACCTCTGGTGTTAGAATCCATCCCTCCTCAGTAACCTGTTACTTACTTTTGGCGACAACACGCATAGACCTATAGAGTGTTACACTAAGTGGAATGTCAGCCATATATTGTATGACTTCACTTATAGGTGGAATCAAAAAACAAATGAACAAACGTAACAAAATAGAAGCAGAGTTATAAATTCAGAGAACAACAGAAGGTTGCCAGAAGGGAGGGGGGCGAGGGGAAGGAAGAAGCAGGTGAGGGAGAGAAAGAGGTACAAACTTTCAGCTGCAGAGTAAATGAGTCTTGAGTGTGACATATGCAGTGTGGGAAACACAGTCAATGGCCATGCAATATTTTTGTAGGCTGTCATATTGAAACTAAGTATTTTGTTCTAGTATAGAAAAATTGAGTATAGTATGTGATATAGTGCGAAATGGGTAGGCATATGGAATCACTGTAGATTCAGTTAAGTAAAAGGAACTAACAAGTACTATATTAAAAAACAAAAACAAGCTCATAGAAAAAGAAGTTAGATTTTCCATTTGTAAGAGACAGCAGGGACAGGGAAGAGGTACAAATGTCCAGTAATAAATAAGTTCTAGAGATGTAATTTACAATATGAAGAATATAATTAATGCTGACATGTATTATGTGTAGAGCCTTCTCTTGATTTGTTGGAAGAAGGTGTTTGCTATGACCAGTGCATTCTCTTGGCAAAACTCTATTAACTTTTGCCGTAATTCATTCTGTACTCCAAGGACAAATTTGCCTTTTACTCCAGCTATTTCTTGACTTCCTACTTTTGCATTCCAGTCCCCTATAATGAAAAGGACATCTTTTTTGGGGTGTTAGTTCTAGAAGGTCTTGTAGAACTATAGAACCATTCAACTTCAGCTTCTTCAGCATTTCTGCTTAGGGCATAGACTTGGATTACTATGATATTGAATGAAGGCTCTATACATGGACTTCACCAGATGGTCAATACTGAAATCAGAATGATTGTATTCTTTGCAGCCAAAGATGGAGAAACTCTATCAGTTCAGTTCAGTTCAGTTCAGTTGCTCAGTCATGTTCGACTCTCTGTGACCCCATGAATTGCAGCACGCCAGGCCTCCCTATTCATCACCATCTCTTGGAGTTCACTCAGGCTCACGTCCATTTAGTCCGTGATGCCATGCAGCCATCTCATCCTCGGTCATCCCCTTCTCCTCCTGCCCCCAATCCCTCCCAGCATCAGAGTCTTTTCCAATGAGTCAACTCTTCGCATGAGGTGGCCAAAGTACTGGAGTTTCAGCGTTAGCATCATTCCTTCCTAAGAAATCCCAGGGCTGATCTCCTTTACAATGGATTGGTTGGATGTCCTTGCAGTCCAAGGGACTCTCAAGAGTCTTCTTCAACACCACAGTTCAAAAGCATCAATTCTTCGGCCCTCAGCCTTCTT
>SJYF01000790.1:3534903-3558199 GCA_006410515.1 Procapra przewalskii | reverse complement strand
ACTCTGTATAGAAGTTAAATAAGCAGGGTGACAATATACAGCCTTGAAGTACTCCTTTTCCTATTTGGAAGCAGTCTGTTGTTTCATGTCCAGTTCTAACTGTTGCTTCCTGACCTGCATACAGATTTCTCAAGAGGCAGGTCAGGTGGTCTGGTATTCCCATCTCTTTCAGAATTTTCCAAAGTTTATTGTGATCCACACAGTCAAAGTCTTTGGCATAGTCAATAAAGCAGAAATAGATGTGTTTCTGGAACTCTCTTGCTTTTTCCACCATCCAGCAGATGTTGGCAACTTGATCTCTGGTTCCTCTGCCTTTTCTAAAACCAGCTTGAACATCAAGGAGTTCATGGTTTACGTATTGCTGAAGCCTCGCTTGGAGAATTTTTACAGTCAGCAAAAGCAAGACTGGAAGATGACTGTGGCTCACATCATGAACTCCTTATTTCCAAATTCAGATATAAATTGAAGGAAGTTGGGAAAACCACTAAACCATTCAGGTATGACCTAAATCAAATCCCTAACAATTATACAGTGAAAGTGACAAATAGATTCAAGGGATTAGATCTGGTAGACAGAGTGCCTTAAGAACTATGGACAGAGGTTCATGACATTGTACAGGAGACAGGGATCGAGAATATCCCCAAGAAAAAGAAATGCAAAAAGTCAAAATGGTTATCTGAGGAGACCTTACAAATAGCTGTCAAAGAAGACAAGTGAAATGCAAAGGATAAAAGAAAAGATATACCCATTTGAATGCAGAGTTCCAAAGAATAGCAAGGAGAGATAGGAAAGCCTTCCTTAGTGATCAATGCAAAGAAACAGATGAAAACAACAGAATGAGAAACACTAGGGATCTCTTCAAGAAAATGATACCAAGGGAACATTTCATGCAAAGATGAGCACAATAAAGGACAGAAATGGTACAGACCTAACAGAAGCAGAAGATATTAAGAAGAGGTGGCAATAATACACAGAACAAGAATGGTACAAAAAAGATCTTCATGACCCAGATAACCACGATGGTGTGATCACTCACCTAGAGCCAGACATCCTGGGATGCAAAGTCAAATGGGCCTTAGGAAGCATCACTATGAACAAAGCTAGTGGAGGTGATGGAATTCCAGTGGAGCTGTTTCAAATCCTAAAAGATGATGCTGTGAAAGTCCTGCACTCAATATGCCATCAAATTTGGAAAAATCAACAGTGACCACAGGACTGGAAAAGGTCAGTTTTCATTCCAATCCCAAAGAAAGGCAATGCCAAAGAATGCTCAAGCTACTGCACAATTGCAGTCATCTCACATGCTAGTCAAGTAATGCTCAGAATTCTCCAAGCTAGGTTTCAACAGTACATGAACCTTGAACTTCCAGATGTTCAAGCTGGTTTTAGAAAAGGCAGAGGAACCAGATATCAATTTTCCAACAACCATTGGATGATCAAAAAATCAAGAGAGTCCCAGAAAAACATCCACTCCTGCTTTACTGAGTATGCCAAAGTCTTTGACTGTGTGGATCATAACAAACTGTGGAAAATTCTGAAAGAGATGGGAATACCAGACCACCTGACCTGCCTCTTGAGGAATCTGTATGCAGGTCAAGAAGCAACAGTTAGGAATGGACATGGAACAACAGACTTGTTCCAAACTGGGAAAGGAGCATGTTTAGGCTGTATATTGTCACCCTGCTTATTTAAGCTTCTATGCAGAGCACATCATGAGAAATGCTGGATTGGATGAAGCACAACCTGAAATCAAGATTGCTGGGAGAAATATCAATAACCTCAGATATGCAGATGGCACCACCCTTAAGGCAGAAAGCAAAGAAGACCTAAAAGGCCTCTTGATGAAAGCAAAAGAAGAAAGTGAAAAAGTTGGCTTAAAACTCAGCATTCAGAAAACTAAGATCATGGCATCCAGTCCCATCATTTTATGTTGAATAGATGGAGAAACAGTGGAAACAATGTCAGATTTTATTTTTCTGGGCTCCAAAATCACTGAAGATGATGACTGCATCCATGAAATTAAAAGGTGCTTACTCCTTGGAAGGAAAGTTATGACCAACCTAGATAGCATATTAAAAAGCAGAGACATTAGATTGTCAACAAAGTTCCATCTAGTCAAGGCTATGGTTTTTCCAGTAGTCATGTATGGATGTGAGAGTTGGACTGTAAAGAAAGCTGAGTGTTAAAGAATTGATGCTTTTGAACTGTGATGTTGAAGAAGGCTCTTGAGAGCCCCTTGGACCTCAAGGAGATCCAACCAGTCCATCCTTAAGGAAATCAGTCCTGAATATTCATTGGAAGGACTGAAGTTGAAGCTGAAACTCCAATACTTTGGTCACGTGATGCAAAGAGCTGACTCATTTGAAAAGACCCTGATGCTGGGAAAGATTGAGGGCAGGAGGAGAAGGGGACAGCAGAGGATGAGATGGCTGGATGGCAGTGAGTTTGTGTAAACTCCGGGAGCTGGTGATGGACATGGAGGCCTGGTGTGCTGTGGTCTATGGGGTCGCAAAGAGTCAGACACGACTGAGCGACTGAACTGAACTGAACTGAATAGGTAGCATAATATAAGTAGCAGATAGAGAGGAACAGCTTGCACAAATGGCAAAGATTCCTAAATCATCTTAAGGTCCAAGTAAACAATTGCTTCTAAACTTTTAAAATAGAGCCTGATGAGTGAACAAAAGAAAGCATCAACAGATAATGACAGTAGAACCATAACGAGCAATATCAGCCCCATCTCCACCCCTAAAAACTCCATCTCTTCCTTTGTGTATTAAAAACATGGTCCTCTATCTGCAAATAGGAATTCTGAACGGGTGCTCCAACACTTAATATTAATCTATCGACATTTAAAAGGAGAATTAGTGGAAGAACCCTTCCATGGGCTCTCTTGTCTGCAAGGTAATTATGATTCTGAAATATTGATAAGTGCTCCTTCCAAGAGTAGCTATTTGGCCCTTGAAAGACTGCATTACAACTTGTGATAAATTATCAAAATAAAGGAATAGAGCCTGGTAAGAGGAAATAACATTGCTGAGGAGATCAATACAAAACCACTTGGCCTGTACCACCTTGTACTGAATAATTTATAAACACAAAGGCAAGAATTGGCAAAGGATGAGTAAAAGTAGACTAGCCCATCATTCTTCATGTGTTTAGGGAAGCCCACTCATGGAGTCAGCAGGGTTACAGTCTGGTTTTGTTCTGACCACATGATCATGAGTTTTTTGCTCAGGCAAAAGCATGGTTCATAAAATCTCACCCCATCCATCTCAGAGCTTTGTGAGAACGTAGTGAGAAAGCCTGGTGGAAACACATTGAAAAATTTTAAAATTACTATTTTAAAGAGACTTCCTAATTGTATATTTTTTTCTTATTTCTCTGAGCAAGTTTATGTGTTTATACATGGACACTTTTTAAATGATTTAAATATCACATGCTACTTGGATACAGTAAAAAAGAGAAGAGAAAAAATCAATTTATAAAGAGTTTTGCTGATATTGAAGAATCCTTGCATCCCTGGGATAAAGTGTTGTATTGGTTTTCACGAGATTGACATATTCCTTAGGTGTTGGTGGTATGATTATTAATGTTTATCTGGCTATTTTTCTTGTCCACATCTTCATACATAGTTGAAGTCGACCTTAAGTATAAGAGGCTAGGTTTTTCCATTGGTCATGTATGGATGTGAGAGCTGGACTATGAAGAAAGCTGAGCGCTAAAGAATTAATGCTTTTGAACTGTGGTGTTGGAGAAGACTCTTGAGAGTCCCCTGGACTGCAAGGAGATTTAACCACTCCATTCTAAAGGAGATCAGCCCCGGGATTTCTTTGGAAGGACTGATGCTAAAGCTGAAACTCCAGTACTTTGGCCACCTCATGTGAAGAGTTGATTCATTGGAAAAGACTCTGATGCTGGGAGGGATTGAGGGCAGGAGGAGAAGGGGATGACAGAGGATGAGATGGCTGGATGGCATCACCGACTTGATGGACATGAGTTTGGGTGAACTCTGGGAACTGGTGATGGACAGGGAGGCCTGGCGTGCTGCTATTCATGGGGTCACAAAGAGTTGGACGCAACTGAGCAACTGAACTGAACTGAACTGAACTAATGAATTAATAATGTAACTAATGGGTCCTCAAAGATACTGAGAATGCTTATTGAATGGTTTTGGCCCATCTATAATTTCTTTTCTTTTTCTTTTTTTTTTTTAGGTACAGATTTTAATTTCTGTAACTTGCATTACAAACTCCATAGCCATTTCAAGTATCTGAGATTCTACAGCTGCATAAACAGAACAAAAACTTAACCTGTACAAAGGCTTGATTCCATTCTTGTCTATCAAAATATTATAAAGTTTATTGGGAAAAACATAAATAAAAACAACCACAAATGGAAGCTTAACCCTGTTAACAGCATAAGTTGCAACCTAGACAGTGGACTTCCCAAGTGGTCACAGGCAGTAAAGAATCTGCCTGCAATGCAGGATTCCCAGGTTCAACTCCTCAGTCAGAAAGATCCCCTGGTGGAGGAAATGGCAACCCAGGCCAGTACTCTTGCCTGGGAGATTCTATGGATGGAGGAGCCTGTTGGGATACAGTCCATGGTGTCTCAGGAGTCAACCATGACTAAATGTACACAATCCAGACAGTATAAAATCTTACACAGGGTAGCTTAATGGTGATACACTGGAGGCCTCCATTATGACTGTATTTGGGTGAAATATTACCTCTTGATATTATTGTAAATTGTTTACGGATAAAGCTTTTGATCTTTCTGACATTACTGTAATATTACTCATGGCTGGTTCTTCCACATAAGTCAGCTAATTTAATTTTAAGATAATAAAAAGCCCTTTATTTAAAGATGAAGAAACTGATTTTATGAGGTTAATTGAATAACAGAAAACTCTAAGAAATGATTTTTTAAAGGCTAAAACTTTTGAAATTTGGCATTTAAGTTAGTGTTTTTCTTCCTTACTTTTACATCCTTGACATCTTTAAATGAACTTCGAGTCATTTTGCCTTACTCTAACACTGAAAATTAATCAGGAGCAGAATTTGCATTGAAAGAAGTCTAAATTTGGTAAGCATATTAACCTACCAATCACAGTAGGTGACAAAGTCATAATGACTGAGGATCAATTTTCAAATTACGACCACGGAGCCTCTTTTAAGTGCAACCACACGTATTTTTGAAGGTGGCAGATGACTGTTAATAGATTGTTTCTGTACCATGATATAAAAATGAGCATTCATTTCTTTTAGTAATGGGCACATAACTTTAGGCGATAAATATTTCTCGTAATGTTTTCTATTCTGAAGCAAATTGAATTCTGATGTACTTGTCATCTAATTTATGTTGAATTTGTATTTATCAATGGAAAGACCCATTTCTCTCAATTAAAAAAAGTCAGGGTATTAAAAAGATATGATGTGAACTATTTTAAAATTTTAAGGTGAAATAATACTAGAAACATTTTTGAAGATAAATCCTACTTGTTCCTTGAGATGAAGCATATAGATTAGACATTATCCCTCTAATTTACACTAAACAGACATTTTCTGCGCTTGACATCTACACATCCTCATCAGGATAAATCCTTATCCCCATCAGGATAAATCCTTATCCCCATGAACTCTATCTTCTCAATAAGCTAGGAGGTATTGGAAAGCAGAGAAAGTCATGTACAGATGCAAGCGGTGGTGAATAAACAAAGCAATAAGCAGCCATTTCCTAGGTATCTCATTAAAAACCGGCTGTCTAAGGGAAATAAGTAGGTGTGTCTCTCAGTAGCTGTGTTAGCATGTTTAATTTGCAAACATATGAAGCAAGATTTTGTGAATAAAGTATCAGCTTACTATCAGTCACATTCTGCTTGCTTATAATTTTTTTCTTCTTTCCATTTGCTTAATTTTTCCTCATTATATTGTTCATTTCAATCTGAAATCTGTCATTTGCTGTGGTCAAAATGGGTGGCTGCAAACTTGCAGTTACATAGATGCCTTTGGTGAGCAGTCAGAGCCACTTAGACTGAGCAGTCAGAGCAACTTAGACTAAACAGAACAGTGTAGCTCCTGTCCCAAGAGGAAAATCATTGCATTTATTTCAACGTTTTAGACTAAAGGTGAATGTTTACATATTCCAAGAATATAACGGAATGGACTCTATTGGAATGCATGTTTTAAGTCTTCTTTTAAATTGTGTTGATGCAAGCTTAAATAATTTATGAATGTAGGCAAAATAGTGACCTCAAATTATTAAAAGCAACTATATATATATATATATATAAAACATATATACACACATGAACACATATATGTTTGCAATGAAATAGTTTTGTTGTTTAGGAGTATCATTTTAAAATTGCAAAAGATTTAATGTCTGGTAATTTAAAAGGACAAGGGAGATTATATCTTACAGCCTCATCTTTTTGTAGGTTAAGATTCTCAGGTTAAATGAATTGTCTCTTTTACCATCTTTAACAGATGCCTAATTTCAATGCTTAAACTCCAATGTTGTTACAAATGCTTTATTTCCTGGTGAAAATCTAATGATATTCCAGGGCTTATTTCAAAGCTACAATAGTCCTAAAACTAAAATTTTACTAAACTACTTTTTTTTCATTTATTTATTTTAATTGGAAGCTAATTAATTTACAATATTGTGGTGGTTTTTGCCATACATTGACATGAATCAGCCATGGGTGTACATGTGTTCCCCTGTCCTGAAACCCCTCCCACCTTCTTCCCCAGCCCATCCCTCTGGGTTGTTCCAGTGCATCAGCTTTGAGTGCTCCCTTTCATGCATCAAACTTGGACTGGTCATCTGCTTCACATGTGGCAACATACATGTTTCAGTACTATTCTCTCACATCATCACACCCTGGCCTTCTCCCACAGAGTCCAGAAGTCTGCTCTTTACATGTGTCTTTTTTTTCTGTCTGGCATATATGGTTGTCATCACCATCTTTCTAAATTCCATATACATGAATTAATATACTGTATTGGTGATTTTCTTTCTGACTTGCTTCACTGTGTATCATAGGCTCCAGTTTCACCCACCTCATTAGAACTGACTCAAATGTGTTCTTTTTTATAACTGAGTGATATTCCATTGTATATAGGTACCACAGCTTTCTTATCCATTTGTCTGCTGATGGGCATCTAGGTTGCTTGTATGTCCCTGCTACTGTAAACAGTTCTGCAGTAAACACTGGGGTACACGTGTCTCTTTCAATTCTGGTTTCTTCAGTGTGTATGCCCAGCAGTGGGATTGCTGGGCCATATCGCAGTTCTATTTCCAGTATTTTAAGGAATCTCCAGACTGTTCTCCGTAGTGGCTGTACTAGTTTGCATTCCCACCAACAGTGTAAGAGGGTTCCCTTTTCTCCACATCCTCTCCAGCATTTATTGTTTGTAGATTTTTTGATGGCAGCCATTCTGACTGGCATGAAATGTTACCTCTTGTGGTTTTGATTTGCATTTCTCTGATAATAAGTGATGTTGAGCATCTTTTCATGTGTTTGTAAGCCATATGTATGCCTTCTTTGGAGAAATGTCTGTTTAGTTCTTTGGCCCATTTTTTGATTGGGGCATTTATTTTTCAGGTATTGAACTGCAAGAGCTGCTTGTATATTAACTCTTTGTTAGTTGTCCATTTGCTATTATTTTCTCCCATCCTGAAGCCTGTCTTTTTACCTTGCTTATATTCTCCTTCATTGTGCAAAGGCTTTTAAGTTTAATTAGGTCCAATTTGTTTATTTTTGCTTTTATTTCCATTACTCCGAGAGGTGGGTCATAGAGGATCTTGCTATAATTTATGTCAGAGAAATTTCTGCCTATGTTTCCTCTAGGAGTTGTATAGTTTCTGGTATTACATTTAGATCTTTAACCATTTTGAGTTTATTTTTGTGTATGGTGTTAGAAAGTGTTCTAGTTTCACTCTTTTACAGGAGGTTGACCAGTTTTCCCAGCACCACATTTTAAAGATGTTTTCTTTTCTCCATTGTATATTCTTGCCCCCTTTGTCAAAAAATAAGGTGTTCATAGGTGTGTGGATTCATCTCTGGGCTTTCTATTTTGTTCCATTGATCAATATTTCTGTTTTTGTGCCAATATCATACTGTCTTGATGACTGTAGCTTTGTACTATAATTTGAAATCAGGCAGGTTGATTCCTCCAGTTCCATTCTTTTTTCTCAAGATTGCTTTGGCTACTCAAGGATTTGTGTGTGTGTGTGTGTGTGTTTCTATACAAATTGTGAAATTATTTGTTCTAGTTCTGTGAAAATTAACCATTGGTAGTTTGATACGGGTTATATTGAATTTATAGATTGCTATGGGTAGTATACTCATTTTCACTGTATTGATTCTTCTGATCCATGAACATGGTATATTTCTCCATCTATTTGTGTCATCTCTGGTTTCTTTCATCAGTGTTTTATAGTTTTCTATATATAAGTCTCTTGTTTCTTTAGGTAAATTTATTCCTAATAATTTTATTCTTTTTGTTGCAATGGGATTATTTCCTTAATTTCTCTTTCTGTTTTTTCATTGTTAATGTATAGAATGCAAGGGCTTCCTGTGTATTAACTTTATATCCTGCAAGTTTACTATATTCATTGATTAGCTCTTTAGTAATTTTCTGGTGGTGTCTTTAGGGTTTTCTATGTAGAGGATAATGTTGTCTGCAAATAGTGAGAGTTTTACTTCTTTTCCAATTTGGATTCCTTTCATTTCTTTTTCTTCTATGGTTGCTGTGGCTAAGACTTCCAAGACTATGTTGCGTAGTACTGGTGAGAGTGGGCACCCTTGTTTCTGACTTTAGAGAAAATGCTTTCAATTTTTCTCCATTGAGGATAATGTTTGTTGTGGGTTTATTATAGATGACTTCTGTTATGCTGAGCTATGTTCCTTCTGTGCCTGCTTTCTGGAGACTTCTTATTATAAATGGGTGTTGAATTTTGTCAAAGGTTTTCTTTGCATCTATTGAGATAATCATATAGCCTTTATCTTTCAATTTGTTAATATCATGTATCACATTGACTGATTTGTTAATATTGAAGAATCTTTGCATCCCTAAGATAAAGCCCACTTGGTCATGATGTATCATCCTTTTAATACCATATTAAAATGTTGCTGGATTCTGCTTGCTAGAATATCGCTGAGGATTTTTTCATCTATATTCATCAGTGATAGTGGCTTGTAGTTTTCTTTTTTTGTGGCATCTTTGGTTTGGTGTTAGTGTGATGGTGGCCTCATAGAATGAGTTTGGGAATTTACCTTCCTCTGAAATTTTCTGGAAGAGTTTGAGAAGGATAGCTGTTAGCTCTTCTCTAAATTTTTGGTAGAATTCCACTGTGAATCCATCTTGTCCTGGGATTTTGTTTGTTGGAAGATTTTTTACTACAGTTTCAATTTCTGTGCTTGTGATGGGTCTGTTAAGACTTTATTTCTTCCTGGTTCAGTATTGGAAGTTTATACTTTTTTAGAATTCATCCATTTCTTCCAAGTTGTACATTTTATTGGCATATCGTTGCTGATAGTAGTTTCTTATGATCCTTTGTATTTCTGTGTTATCTGTTGAGATTTCTCCATTTTCATTTCTAATTTTATTGATTTGATTCTTCTCCCTTTTTTCTTGGTGAGATGGGCTAATGGTTTGTCTATTTCATTTATCTTCTCAAAGAACCAGCTTTTAGTTTTGTTGATTTTCACTATTGTCTCCTTTGTTTCTTTTTCATTTATTTCTGCTTTGATTTTTATGTTTTCTTTCCTTCTACTAACTTTGGGTGCCTGGAGGCAGCGTGAGGAATCCCGCCCATGGCAATGGTCATGAGGAAGGAAGCCAGACATACGCAAAGGTGTGATCTAACTTCAGGGGTTCCCCCTGCATTTTCCTGAACATCTGTCCCCTAAAACCGGAGTCTGCCTTCCTTATTGTGCTCTGCTTTTCCACTCTTCTGACAATCTCTGGGAAAAGTTAACTTAGAGCTTCAGTCTTCTGCATTTGAAAGGAATGTTTCAGCTCAGCCCCCCCTCTGATGGCTCTCTAACTTGCCTAACAGGTTCCCCCTGACTTTTTACAACTTGTGAATTGTTTACAGCCCCCCAACTGCGAGAGGTACAAAGCTTAAAGCGTCTTAAAGATACAGAGCCATTTCTAAAGAGCTAAAAATCATATTGGTGATGGGTTTTCACTGTTGACTCAATGACTGCTGCCCGGCCTCCATATTCTTTATCTTTTAGGCACCAGAAGGATATTAATCAATGTAATTGGGATATAGAAATATAGTAGTTTTGATGTTAGCAACACTAGACTTTTGAGTTAATTACTTTTCTCTTTATAAATCATTGTACTCCTTTTCATTGTTATAAATTGTTGTATCTTTGCTATGTAAGAATGTAACTTTATTTAGTGCTTTCTGAGAGTGGCACCAGACTTTGGGAAGATCAACACAAATAAGTCTTCTGGTTGACAAACCCTTACAGAAAAAGGGCTTTAAAATGTTAATTGGCTCCCTGGCCAGAAGATGATGTATCATCTAAGACTTGTGTATACAACTAGTGCAGAGAGAAAAGCCTGGTCTTGATAAGAGTCAGGGGTGCTGATGCTGCATAACTTTGTGTTACTCATTAATCCCTATGTACAATCAAAAGTATAAAAAGCCTTCTGAACAATAAAGGATGGACCAGTTTCTCAGACTAGTCTCTTGAACTAATTTCTTAGAAATCTGGCTTCCCTCGTGTCTCTCTCCCTCTCTCATTTTCCCTCTCCCTCCTTCTCCTATTCTGGCTGAATTCTCATCTGGATCGGGGAGGCTCACCATGTCTACTTACTTGCCCTGGCTTCTAAGATCCACGTGAAAGGGAGCCTAAGGTGGGGCACCCTTCGATATTCAAGTGGGCGCCAGTGGCCTAAGTAGATGGTGCAAACTTCTTGTCTCAAAGTTTTATTGGCTTTCCCCATAAACCAAGTTATTCAGCATCTTTTCTCCACTAAATTTCCTACTATACTATTATTTCCTAATCTTATATTTCTAAATAAATAAGTTTTTCCTCACCTAGCTGTCTCCCCTTTGAATTTCCTGGATCCACTGGGGCTGGACCCCGGCATTTGGGGTTCTTAATTTCTTCTTTTTCTAGTTGCTTTAGGTGTAAAGGTAGGTTATTTATTTGATGTTTCTGTTTCTTGAGGTAAGCTTGTATTGCTATGAAACTTCCTCTTATTAAATAAAAAGTTATTTTGTAAGATTTTGGTTAATAAAGTCAGAGGTTGATATGGTTAGTTTTGTAGTGTGTAATATTGTACTTCATTAATTTTACCTTCACTTTTTACATGATGAGATGTTTTTTATTAAGGAAATCTTTATCAATTAGCAAGATTTAGAGATGTTTTGATTTCACTCACTAACAGAACAAATGAAAGAGGAAAAAACAAAAGGAAACCAAAAAAGGAACTGACAAAATATCAAAAGAGGAGGGAAGAGAAAGATTTTCAGGAGAATGGATGCATACCTCTGGAAGGCAGTGGCACACTGAGCAGGACTGATGGAGTTGTGGGGTCTGTAAGAAACAGTGCTTCTCTGAACGAAAGTGGGTGGGGAGGAGCAAATGAGGGTGCCCCCATCAATCAGATGATGTCTCATTCCAGGACAGTTTGGATGCTCTGAGGAATGAGGGGGATGAATCACAGCCTAAGACACTCTGGGAGGCTGTGTCCTGGTTGCCATTTAACATGTATAACATACCAACACATTTGTACTTGGCATGAAGTGAGACCTTCCAAGGGTTCTCCTGGTAAATATTGCTGAACAGAGCTAACATCTTTTTTTTTTTTTTTTTTAAGTAGGGAGAACATGGAAAGTAGAGCCACTAGTTCAGTGATGCTCTAGAGAGGAAGACTGTAATTTTGCCTTTGTCAATTTAAAGGAGTTCGGGCTTACAAAAATGTTATTAAAAGGTTATGCATGGAGATAGTGACCCTGCTTAGCACTTCTGAATTCTTCTTGGAAAGTGTTAAACATGTGTAAGATGGAACTGTAATGAGGATCACTGATTACACGTGAGAGTACATTATGTTTCTCAGTCAAATAAGACTATTTCAGAATACATTGAAGCAAGGTAACACTTAAATAATTTTGACTGCAGATGGATATTAAAGGATGTTTTGTGATTTTCCTACTTTGGATGGCCATGCTGTAAATGCATATCCCCAACTGTAAGCAAATTGAAATTAAATATTAATTAGCTTAGAAGTTTGATTATTTATACATATACTGCATGATTTCAAAAAACCAATCAATAAAGAGAGAGAGAGATCTCATTTCTCTTATGAGGACACATTGTTAGGCGAACTGTTTTAAAATGAAAATCAGTTGACAGACTGTATCATCCAAATTTCAAACTAAAAACCATACAGTTTATTAAGAGAACAGTTGGGATAGAGGATAAAATTGGACTGAGGTTGCAAACATTCTAAAAATAAAATCTTCTTTATCTCTAGGTAAAAATTCACCCAAGAATACTCTTCAAATTATCCTTGCACTTATTAACTATATGGACTAGGGAGAGAAATAAAAGTAAGGAACATTTTGAATTGACTGGAAAGCATGATGAAATTATTTTAGAATAAATAAGATATGATTGTGATGATGGGAAGTGAAATAGTAAACAGGAGAACAGAGTGTAATGAAGCAAAAACAGATGTTCTATATTCATTCTGTCCTTTGATTTTCATCCGAATCCATGCCTGACTTTTACTCTACTTTCACTTATTCATTAGTTATATCAAGATTCTCTATACTTCAGGTGCTGTGCTGGGCTCTGGAGGCAAAATGAATGGTCTAGAGTAATAATGCCTTTGAAAACCCACATATCTGTGTTCAACAAAGACTTCTCCATTACTGTGACTTTATCCTTAGAGAAGTTATTGAACTTCATCCAGCCTCAGTTACAAAAATGAAAATAGCAATTCATACCTCTTGAGACTAAATGAAATGATATATTTAATCTTTTAAGTTTAACATTATCTGGCTTATAATCATTCCATAAATGATAGAAATTTGTTGTTCAGATACTTGTTATAAAGTTATTAAAAAAACCACATGTCAAGTATTTAATATACATCATGAAGAAAGTTGGTTGTGCAAGATAAATTACTAAGTAAAATAAAGGTCACACAATTAGGACTGTAACTGACTCTTCCCTGGCTTTCCAAAAGCCATTCTTAAACCTGTCTCCTTTGTCACCTCCCACAATAAGGCTAGGGGGAAAAAAAAAAAAAGAAAGAAAGAAAGAAAAACTTGTTTGACAACCTCCCTGGAGGCTAGATGAATTATTGGTCAATACCTGATGAAAGGCTGTTTCAGATTTTTCCCCCTGATAAAACAGAATTCCTTTTTTCCTGACCATTCCTTTCTATAAGTTTGAAATAAACCACAACTCCAGTATCTTTTTTGTAGTTAGGGCAACAGCCAAGATCATTGCCAAAATACTGACCAGGAGCTCTGGCATAACTGAGATGTGCATCAACATTGAATCTGCCAAACTCTATTTTTATTCATGAGAAAATGTCAGTCAGATATTCTAGTTTTTATGACTTCGATCATTCTAATTGATGAAAGAGTCATGTTAATGAATGGTCAGTTTTAGAAGGTAGCCCAAGGGAACCACGTTTTATTTTAGTCTGTATGGGAACAGTACCTTGGGGTTACTCCTAGAGAAGATGGCATGAAAATTATAATTTTAAAAATAAATAGCAGGCTGGAGAGCCTGGGAATATGGGATTGACATGTACACACTGCTATATTTAAAACTGATAACTAATAAGCAAATGAATTACTTTTGAAAAAAAAAGTAAATAGCAGTTTTCTTTAGTTTCTAAAAGCTTGTCCATGGTTTGTCCTGATGTGGATTTCCTTGCGCTTCTTCTTGCTTCGAGTTTCCTCAGCTTCTTTAATCTGTAGGTTTATGTCATTTTCCAAATTTGTAAGTGGTCTGCTGCTGCTGTTGCTGCTGCTAAGTCGCTTCAGTCGTGTCCGACTCTGTGCGGCCCCATAGACTACAGCCCACTAGGCTCCCCCATCCCTGGGATGCTCTAGGAAAGAACACTGGAGTGGGTTGCCATTTACTTCTCCAATGCATGAAAGTGAAAAGCCAAAGTAAACTCACTCAGTCCTGTCCGACTCTTAGCGACCCCGTGGACTGCAGCCTACCAGGCTCCTCCGTCCATGGGATTTTCCAGGCAAGAATATTGGAGTGGGGTGCCATTGCCTTCTCCATGTAAGTGGTCTAAGTATGTCAATTAAAATATAAAGATGATAATGTGGATCAAAAATCATGACCACACTATCCAGAAGAAACTCACTTGTCATACTGGCAGTTTGAAAATAAAAGGACTGAAAAAGATATGCTGTAAAAATATGAATGAAAAGAAAGAAAAATGGCTATATTAAGACCAAATAAAGCTGACATCAGAGCAAAGAAAATTACTAAATACACAAAGAAACATTATATAATGATGAAAGAATAAGTCTACCAAGAAGACATGGCAATCCTAAATGAGTATTCATCAAACAATAAAGCTTCAAAATATGATAAAAATGAAAGGAGACATACATAAATTTACTATTAATGATAACTAATCATCCTCTATAAACTGTGGATGAAACTAGACAGAAAATCAGCAAGGACGTAGAAGAATCCAACATCATCGAACAAAGGATTGAATGCGCATTAAGAGAATATGCCACGTCTGCATGAATAGCACGTTCCTTTAAAATTCCCATTGACTAAATACTGATATATACTATATCCCAGGTTATAAATCAGTTCAGTCACTCAGTCATGTCTGACACTGTGACCCTATGGACTACAGCAATCCAGGCTTCCCGGTCCATCACCAACTCCTGGAGCTTGCTCAAACTCATGTCCATCAAGTCAGTGATACCATCCAACCATCTCATCCTCTGTCTTCCCCTTATCTTCCTGCCTTCAATCTTTCCCAGCATCAGGGTCTTTAACAATGAATCAGTTCTTCCCATCAGGTGGCCAAAGTATTGGAGTTTCAGCTTCAGCATTAGTCTTTCCAACAAATATTCAGGACTCGTTTCCTTTAGGATGGACTGGTTGGATCTCTTTGCAGTCCAAGAGACTCTCAAGAGTCTTCTCCAACACCACAGTTCAAAAGTGTCAATTCTGCTCTCAGCTTTTTTTACAGTCCAACTCTCACATCCATACATGACTACTGGAAAAACCATAGCTTTGACTAGACTGGCCTTTGTTGGCAAAATAATGTCTCTGCTTTTTAATATGCTTTCTAGATTGATCATAGCTTTTCTTTCAAGAAGCAAGCATCTTCTAATTTTATGGCTGCAGTCATCATCTGCAGTAATTTTGGAGCCCTCAAAAATAAAGTCTCTCACTGTTTCCCCATCTATTTGCCATGAAGTGATGATACTGGATGCCATGATCTTTGTTTTTTGAGCGTTGAGTTTTAAGCCAATTTTTTTTTTTTTTACTCTCCTTTTCACTTTCATCAACAGGCTCTTTCTTTTCTTTTGCTTTCTGCCATAAAGGTAGTGTCATCTGTATATCTGAGACTATCAATATTTCTCCTGGCAATCTTGATTTCAGCTTGTGCTTCAGCCAGCCCAGCATTTCCCATGATGTACTATGCATATAAATTAAACAAGCAGAGTGACGATATGCAGCCTTGACGTACTGCTTCCCCAAATTGTAACCAGTCTGTTGTTCCATGTTCAGTTCTAACTGTTGTTTCTTGGCCGGCATACCGATTTCTCAGGAGACAAGTAAGGTGGTTTGGTGACATTATAGGAATCAGTGAACTAAAATGGACAAGAATGAACAAATTTAACTCAGATGACCATTATATCTATTCCTGTAGGCAAGAATCCTTTAGAAGAACTGGAGTAGCCCTCCTAGTGATCAAAAGACTCTGAATGCAGTACTTGGGTGCAGTCTCAAAAACAACAGAATGATCTCTGTTTATTTCCAAGGCAAACCATTCAATATCACAGTAATCCAAGTCTGTGCCCCAACCAGTTGGGGTAATGTTGAAGAAGCAGAAGTTGAATGGTTCTATGAAGACCTACAAGACCTTCTAGAACTAACACCAAAAAAAAAAAAAAAAAAGATGTCTTCATCATAAGGGTCTGGAATGCAAAAGTAGGAAATTAAGAGAACCTGGAGTAACAGGTAAGAGGTAAGTTTGACCTTGGAGTACAGAATGAATCAGAGAAAAGGCTAACAGAGTTTTGCCAAAAGAATGCAATGGTCATAGCAAACACCCTCTCCCAACAACACAAGAAATGACTCTACACATGAACATCACAAGATAGTCAACACTGAAATCAGATGGATTATATTCTTTGCAGCCAAAGATGGAGAAGGTCTATACAGTCAGCAAAAACAAGACTGGAATATGACTATGGCTTAGATCCTGAACTCCATATAGTAAAATTCAGACTTAAATTGAAGAAAGTAGAGAAACCACTAGGCCATTCAGGTATTACCTAAGTCAAATCTCTTATGATTATACAGTGGAACTTACAAATAGATTCAAGGAATTAGACCTGTTAGA
Organism: Procapra przewalskii; assembly: GCA_006410515.1. Lineage (NCBI taxonomy): Eukaryota > Metazoa > Chordata > Mammalia > Artiodactyla > Bovidae > Procapra > Procapra przewalskii. The sequence continues at coordinate 3,541,592 of SJYF01000790.1, read as the reverse complement.
CAGAGTGCCTGAAGAACTATGGACATTTTTCAAGAGGTTCATGACATTGTACAGGAAGCATTGATCAAGTACATCCCCCAAAAGAAATTTAAAAAGTCAAAATAGTTGTCTGAGGAGGCCTTACAAATAGCTGAGAAAAAAAGAGAAGCAAAAGGGAAAGGAGAAAAGGAAAGATATCCATTTGAATCCAGAGTTCCAAAGAATAGCAAGGAGAGGTAAGAAAGCCTTCTTCAGTGATCAATGCAAAGAAATAGAGGAAAACAATAGAATGAGTAAGCCTAGAGAGCTCTTCAAGAAAATTAGAGATACCAAGGGAACATTATATGCAAAGATGGGTACAATAAAGGACAGAAATGGTACAGACTTAACAGAAGCAGAAGATATTAAGAAGAGGTGGCAAGAATACACAGAAGAACTATACAGAAAAGATCTTCGTCACCCAGATATCTGTGATGATGCCATCACTCACCTCATGCCTGATGTCTTGGAATTTGAAGTCAAGTGGGCCTTAGGAAGTACCACTATGAACAAAGCTAGTGGATGTGATGCAATTCCAGTTGAGCTATTTCAAATCTTAAAAGATGATGCTGTGAAAGTGCTGCACTCAATATGCCAGCAAATTTGGAAGACTCAGCAATGACCATAAGACTGGAAAAGGTCAGTTTTCATTCCAATCCCCAAAAAAGACAATGCCAAAGAATGCTCAAACTACTACACAATAGCTCTCATCTCAAACTAGAGTAAAGCAGTGCTCAAAATTCTCAAGCCAGGCTTTAACAGTACGTGAACCATGAGCTACTAGATGTTCATGCTGGATTTAGAAAAGTCAGAGGAACCAGAGATCAAATTGCCAACATCAGTTGCATCATTGAAAAAGAAGAGATTTACAGAAAAAAATCTCCTTCTGCTTTATTGATTACACCAAAGCTTTGACTGTGTGAATCACAACAAATGAAAATTCTTAAACAGATGGGAGTACCAGACCACCTTACTTGCCTTCTGAGAAATCCTAGGCTATATAACATGGCTAAATGAATTTAAAAGAGTTAAAATTTTATAGCATATGTTCTCTGACCACAATGAAATAAAACTAGGAATCAATAACAGACAGATGACAGAAAATTTTCCAAACACTTATAAACAGTCTGCTTCAAAATAATCCAAGGATGGAAACATTGCAAGAAAATAGAATCAGTTCAGTTCAGTTCAGTTGCTCAGTCATGTCTGACTCTTTGTGAGCCAATGAATCACAGCTCACCAGGCCTCCCTGTCCATCACCAATTCCCGGAGTTCACTCAGACTCACGTTCATCGAGTCAGTGATGCCATCCAGCCATCTCAACCTCTGTCGTCCCCTTTTCCTCCTGCCCCCAGTCCTTTACAGCATCATAGTCTTTTCCAGTGAGTCAACTCTTCGCATGAGGTGGCCAAAGTACTGGAGTTTCAGTTTGAGCATCATTCCTTCCAAAGAAATCCCAGGGTTGATCTCCTTCAGAATGGACTAGTTGGATCTCCTTGCAGTCCAAGGGACTCTCAAGAGTCTTCTCCAACACCATAGTTCAAAAGCATCAATTCTTTGGCACTCAGTCTTCTTCACAGTCCAACTCTCACATCCATACATGACCACAGGAAAAACCATAGCCTTGACTAGACAGACCTTAGTCGGCAAAGTAGTCTCTGCTTTTCAATATACTATCTAGGTTGGTCATAACTTTTCTTCCAAGGAGTAAGCGTCTTTTAATTTCATGGCTGCAGTCACCATCTGCAGTGATTTTGGAGCCCCCCAAAATAAAGTCTGACACTGTTTTCACTGTTTCCCCATCTAGTTCCCATGAAGTGATGGGACCAGATGCCATGATCTTCATTTTCTGAATGTTGAGCTTTAAGCCGACTTTTTTGCTTTCCTCTTTTACTTTCATCAAGAGGCTCTTTAGTTCTTCTTCACTTTCTGCCATAAGGGTGGTATCATCTGCATATTTGAGGTTATTGATATTTCTCCCAGCAATCTTGATTCCAGCTTGTGTTTCTTCTAGTCCAGCATTTCTCATGATGTACTCTGCATATAAGTTAAATAAACAGGGTGACAGTATACAGCCTTGTTGTACTCCTTTTCCTATTTGGAAGCAGTCTGTTGTTCTATGTCCAGTTCTAACTGTTGCTTCCTGACCTGCATACAGATTTCTCAAGAGGCAGGTTAGGTGGTCTGGTATTCCCATCTCTTTCAGAATTTTCCACCGTTTATTGTGATCCACACAGTCAAAAGCTTTGGCATAGTAAATAAAGCAGAAATAGATGTAATTCTGGAACTCTCTTGCTTTTTCCATGATCCAACGGATGTTGGCAATTTGATCTCTGGTTCCTCTGCCTTTTCTAAAACCAGCTTGAACATCAGGGAGTTCACAGTTCACGTGTTGCTGAAGCCTGGCTTGGTGAATTTTGAGCATTACTTTACTAGCATGTGAGATGAGTGCAATTGTGCGGTAGTTTGAGCTTTCTTTGGCATTGCCTTTCTTTGGGATTAGAATGAAAACTGACCTTTTCCAGTCCTGTGGCCACTGCTGAGTTTTCCAAATTTGCTGGCATATTGACTGCAGCACTTTCAGAGCATCATCTTTCAGGATTTGAAACAGCTCCACTGGAATTCCATCACCTCCACTAGCTTTGTTCGTAGTGATGCTTTCTAAGGCTCACTTGACTTCACATTCCAAGATGTCTGGCTCTAGATGTAAATGAAATGTACAGATGTATCAAAAATGTATCAAAATGTATCAAATGTATCAAAATGTATCAAAGGTATCAAAATTGGCTCAGAGGTTAAAGCCTCTGCCTGGAATGTGGAAGGCCTGGGTTCGATCCCTAGGTTGGGAAGATCACCTGGAGAAGGAAATGGCAAGCCACTCCAGTAGTCTTGCCTGGAAAATCCCATGGAGGGAGGAGCCTGGTAGGCTACAGTCCATGGGGTTGCAAAGAGTCGGACATGACTGAGCGAAGTTACTTACTTAAGGCAGTATAAGGGGAAATTTTATAGCACTAAATGTATACATTAGAAAAAAAGAACAAGTTTGAAATCAGTAATCTAAGCTCTCATTGCACTTCCATGAAGAAGAGCAAAGGAAGAAAACAGTGGACTTTCCTGGTGGCTCCCTAGTGGCTCATTGGTAAAGAATCCACCTGCCAATACAGGAAGCCTGAGTTCAATTCCTGGTCCTGCAAGGTCCCACCTGTGTCAGAGTAACTAATGTCCATGTGCCACAACTCCTGAGCCCGTCCTCGACAACAACCACTTGCACACAAGTACAGAGTAGGCCTTACTTACCCCAACCAGAGAGAGCCTGCACACAGCATTGAAGACCCAGCACAGACAAAAATAAATAAATAAAATTATATTAAAAAATAAAGATAAGAGAAGGAAAAAAACAAAGACAATCAGAAATGAATAAAATTTAAAAATAACCTTTAGAAAAAGAATAAACAAAGAAATGTTGATTTTTTTTTGGAAAAGATCAATAAAATTAGAAAACATTTAGCAAAAATGTTTTCTTTAACAGAAAAATAGAAGACTGTCAGTATCAGGAGTGAAAGAAACTTGTATACACTAGTAGAAAAGTAAGAGATACTAGAATTCTGAACATACAGATCTGAAAACATGGATAAATTTAGCCAGTTCCTAAAAGAACAACAAAAAAACTCACAAATGACCTCAACCTACTCAATATAAAGTAAATCATTTGAATGATCCTATTACATCTATTAAGGAATTTGAATTCCTAACTTAAAACCAAACAAGAAACAAATGAAAACCTCAAGAAAAAATACTTTGTTGAGATAGTTTTCACTGGAGAATTCTACCAGAACTTTAAAGAGTAATTGAGTCCAATTCAGTATAATTTCTTCCAGAAATTAGATGAGTGAATCATTCACAGCTTGTTTTATGAAGCTGATGTCATTCAAATACTCAAATCAGACAAAAAGTGCAAAGGCAAACATACACAGAAACAACTGTAGACCAAAACCTATATGAATGTATTTGCACAAATCATTAACACAATATTAACAATTAGAAATCACCATTATATAAAATGATTTATGGCATCATGATAAAGAAGACTTCATTTTAGGGATTCAAGANNNACTGGTTCAGTATTCAGAAATCAATACATATGATAAACTCTATATATAGACTTAGGAAGGAAAAAAATCAAACTTTTGTATATTCAGTGTGGAAATTGTATTTAACAAAATTCAACATTCATTCATGACAAAAATTCTAAGAAAAGTGGGAATCGAAGGGAACTTTCTCAAGTTGATAAGGAACAACCACGGAAAATACAACAAGCATTATATTTCATTTTGAATTTAAATAAGAGAAACAAGCTTTGAAAAACTGAATCTTTTTCCCCTCTGATGGAATAAGGCAAGGGTGCCTGCTGCACCACTCTCTTGGAGTTGTGTTGGAAGTCTTAGCCAGTGCACTAAGGCAAGAAAGGGAAATTAAAGACATACAGATTGGAAAGGAAGAAAAAAATAACTACTTATTTTGCTTATTTGCATATGGCATGTTTGTGTATTGGTTTTGTTTACGTTGCTGTAACAAAAATGCCAGAGAATGGGTGACCTACACAAGAAGCACTTATTTCCTCGTGGTTCCCAGACCGCTTTGCAGACAGCATATGTTACTTGGGGTCTGAATTCAGAGCTGGATTATGGATGGATGAACTGGAAAGGACGTAGTGTGTTCTGGGGCTGGATGCTGTAGGTGGCTTCCTGGTGGAGTGGGGTGGCCCCGGACTGTTGCAGAGCAGATTCTCACGTAGTTGCTCCTGGAAACTCAGCCCAGTATTCACCCCTTGAGCACCTCCAGGACTTCTGGATGCCATTGAATATTTTGTAATGAATCTCTTTCTGTTTAAACCTGAAGTATAATCTGCCCTCCGCTGCTGAATTCTGACCAATACAAAGCAGGTGGACTCTGTTCATGAGAAAATGTGACATGTTATTTCCTTTCAGCATAGAGCCAGCTTGTAATAGGTGACAACTAGCCTGCATTTTTTCTCATGGGAAAATTTCTTGTTGCCTGTGTAAGTGTAGGGTTTAGTTATTGAGATACCTGTATATCATTTTCTAAATTTTAAGTCTGCCTGGAGACTTGGAAATGTCTAGTAAATATTATAATAAATGTCATTTTAGGAGACTTGTAGATCTAAATGTGATGGAGTTGATTAAATAAGTAGCAGTATCACTGATGTTTTATATTAAAGAATTTATCATATAAGATAGTAGAATTAAGCCTGTAATCACTTAGTATTTCCTGTACACTTTGATGAGTGGGACTTCAAAGACATGGTAGAATCAAGACAGAACATATTCTCACTTTAAACCTTATTCCAAAGTCTTAATGATGATGTTGAATTTCAGGAACCAGATCTTATGCCTGGGCTAATAGCCAGTAGTGGGTACATTAAGACAATGGAGAATATTCTCTGTGCATTTGAGAAGAATGAGTGTTTTGCTATGGTTGGATGAGAAATAAAGCAGGTAAGGTACAGGGTTTAGCTGAGAAGGAAGAACAGCACAGCCTAATTTGAATGACCATTTTCAGTGTTGGCATTGGAGAGACAACACAGCCTCCCTCACATTCCCTGCCACAAGATTGTGAATTGGTATCACATTTTAGTAAAATGGGGTAACACGCAGAAAATCTTAGTGAGATACTTTACAGCAATCTGGCTTCTTTTTTAAAAAAGAATTTTATTGAGATATAGTTGGTTTACAATGTTGTGTTAATTTCTGCTGTAGAGAAAAGTGATACAGTTATACATATATAGACATTCTTTTTTAATATTCTCTTCCATTATAGTTTATCACAAAATATTAATTATAGTTCTCTGTGCTATACAGTAAGACCTTGTTTTAAACTCATTTCTAAGTACTGATTTTCAGGAAATAATGTAAGATGAAGAGATATCCAAAATATAGCATATGTGATACATAAATGATCAGTCTGGATTTGTGAATGTGTGTGTGTGTGTATGTGTGTGTTATAAGTATTAAACCACTTAATGGACATGTGCACAAAGCTATATTTAAAACAGATAACCATCAAGGGACTTACTATATAGCAGTCTCTCTGCTCAATATCATGTGGCAGCCTGGTTGGGAGGGGAGTTTTGGGGAGAATGGATACATGTGCCTATGTGTCTGAATCCCTTTGCAACAGTGAAACTATCACATCATTGTTGATTGTCTGTACCTCAATACAAAATAAAAATTTGAAAAGATAGATGATTATTAAATAAATTATAGTTCTCTTAACAACTGAATACCATTCACAATTAAAATAATGATATAGTTTTATATTTCACATAAAAAGATACTGACATCAAATTAAGTGAAAAAAGCAGCTTTGACAGAAACAAGTCATATGATGACTTGTTTATAAACATAAATACAAAGCAGTCATGTTGAGGCACTAGACTGAAGGCAAACAGTGGTTCTCACTAAGAAGATTTTTCTTCCTTTCTGCTCTTACATTTTGCCTATAGTTTGTTTATTTTTTAATCATAATAAGTTTGATATTGAAAAATATTTTTTAAATTTATTTATTATTATTTCCCTACATTACAATACTGTATTTGTTTTGCCATACATTGATATGAATTGGCCACAGGTGTACCCGATCTCCCAATGCCG
>SJYF01000790.1:3502462-3520386 GCA_006410515.1 Procapra przewalskii | reverse complement strand
TTTTAAGGTCACATTTCCTTTCCCCCCCCCCCTTTTTTTTTTTTTTTTGCTCACTAATGAGCTTGAATATATTTTCTTAGCATTTTTTCCAGTGGCACAAAGCTCTTCCTCTTCTGTGATATGCCTCCCTGTGCTTTCCCTTCCTTACCAGGGGTCCTATGTCACTAATTTTGGTTTTAAATTTGAAACTACCTCTGATGACTCTTGTGTCTTCCTTGCAGTCTTTTAAATGCCTTGATTTGATCTTTCATGCTCATGATCTCTACTGAGTCCTTTAAACTTCCATTCACCTCTTCATCCTCATGTGACTGAGTAGAAACCATCCAACCAAGTTCGTGTAGAGCCCTTTTTATTAACAGCACTAAGAAGACTGCCCCCTTCCACCTTGTCTGCCTACATCAGCTCCTGTTCTGTGGATGCCCTGTGTTACTGCTGCTGCTGCTGCTGCTGCTGCTAAGTCGCTTCAGTCGTGTCCAACTCTGTGTGACCCCATAGACGGCAGCCCACCAGGCTCCGCCATCCTTGGGATTCTCCAGGCAAGAACACTGGAGTGGGTTGCCATTTCCTTCTCCAATGCATGAAAGTGAAAAGTGAAAGTGAAGTCACTCAGCCATGTCCATCTCTTTGCAACCCCATGGACTGCAGCCCACCAGGCTCCTCCGTCCATGGGATTCTCCAGACAAGAGTGCTGTAGTGGGGTGCCATTGCTTTCTCCACTTGTGTTACTAGGACTGGTCAAAGTAAACAGAACCTCTGCAGAAGACAAGTGAAGAAGCCTGTGAGGCTGCTGAGAAATATATCAGAAACATGTCTAGAATCTTATTTATTTGAAAATTCCAGGGCTGAGCCTAAAATGAAAGCAAATGTGTTGAGCTTTGAAGAGACATATTCTTCTCACTGGCACTAATCCTTGCCTGGTAATCTGTCTTCATTTTAAATTATTTCATTTGTTTGAAATTTGACTTGATGTTCTTAACACCCTGCTTACAAGGACCTCTGCCATGTAGGTTCTGTCATGGGACCACCAGTCCATTCAGTCTGAATTTTTAGACTTTTGGGGCAAAATCTCCCAAGTGATGTTTACACAGCAAACCCTGCCATCAAATTCACTTGCCAGTCCTCGTCTTCATTTTCCCCATTGTAGTAATTTTTACTCTTGGTTTTAGCTAGATGACCATTTCGTTCTGGCTTAACTGCCTCTCTACACACCTCAGTTTTTTCTTGCATTCAACTTAATTTCTACCTCTTTCATGACCCACTTCTCTTTGTCCGGTATCTCTGCAAAGGATAACCCCAGCTGTGTGAGATTTCACCTTCCGTGCTGTAACTCTAGTGGCGTGTAACCTCAGGGGAGCCGGAGTGAGGGAAGGGGACGGTGAGACTGAGAACAGCGGGGATCAGAATGCAGGCTCCTTTCTCAGACGTCTACCGCCTAGTAGCTCTCAAGCGACGCCGTTGTTCAACCTGATGGAGCCGTTCTCCAGCGTGGCGTAGAGTGTCTCGGGATGTTCCATGGGTTGATGAGAAAGGGCAACAAACATGCCCCTTGCTTCCTGGTTCTGCCTGTCAGAGCTTTGCCCACCCAGCGCATGGTCTCATCTGTACCCCTAGTTGTTCATGCATGACTCAAGGGCCTTCCCAGGGTCTTGTGTGCCCCTGTGTCCAGTGGAAAGCTCTGAGGCAGGGGGCGAGAGGCATGTGGAAGGTGCTGTCATAGTTCATTTGAGTAAAATCAGGTGGGTGCCCTACAGAGTAGCGGCTGGAATAAAACACAGGCAACTGAGGCCAGTATCACCTGAAGTGGGCTTATGAGACAGTTGGTGTGTCCTCAGCCCCAAACTTCTTGGCTGCCCAGCCAGGCAGAAGTAAGCCCCCTTCTGTCTATTGCAAACATGAAAAGCATGGTTTTTTTTTTTTTTAAATTTAGCTCTGATGTAATGACGTAAGTGATAATAACAGTGTGTGTCTAAGTCCATTAGGATCTGTTATATGCATTCCTATAACTTTTAGAGCATTGTTGACAGAAGAATTTGTTTAATAAATAGATTCATAAATGTTCATAAAGTGTAGTCAGCTGCTAATAAATAGAATTTTTAAAAATAATATCTCTCTCTCTCCAAGCCCCAGTGCATTACTCTTTTATGCTAATTGAGCTAATACATAAAAATTATAGAAATGAGTTGATAGAAAAAAAAATCCCAGGAAACAAATTAAACGTAAGATTTGTGAGTTGTTAAGAATTGTGAGGGGTCTGCTAAGTTACCTTACTTGCAATTAAAATTCTAGGTGCCTAGTTTCATGAATGCTTGCTGGGACATGAGATTCCTGAGTCAGAAATAAAGGACAGTTACTCCCCAAAGTAGTGATAAGTCAGAATATCTGCATTTTCTTACAACTGCTTCCCCCAGCCCTAATTCCCTCAGAGAACAGGACTTGCCTGGAGACGCCTGCACGTGCAGTGGGCTGTGTTACTGGAAGGAGTCTGAGCTTTGGGAATAGAGCTCTTCTATGATGGTTAGTAAATAAACTCACCCTTTGCTCTCAACAGAGATGCTTATCTCTGTCTTCCAAGACTGATCACTCTGAAGACACCCTTGACATTTTGGAACAAAGATGTTGTAGAATAAAGCCAGTTGACACCTCTGCAAGATAAGCAGAAATGTGAGAAGCCCATAAAGGATTGTCTTCTGATAATAAACATCACTCATTTCTAAGCGGTCTCGATTTTTTGGCAAAATTTCCTAAGAGTAAGGCACTCTTTTCTCCTCCCTGACTCATGTGACCTAGAGTCTGGGATGAAATCCATTCAGTTGGTCTGGCACAGCATCTCATTAAGGCTACTACCATCATTGCAGGAAAGGAAGCCTGGAATTTGGGAATCCAGAACAACTTGATGTTTGCATTTCAGAGAGATGTTTTTAGGTCCTTGAGAAGACAGATGTGAGTCTCAGATTTATACCCCAAAAGGTCAGAGAAAGGATTTCTCATTGCAAGTTTTCTAAAGTACCTACTCCAAGAGGAGTTAAGGTGTCTATCTGCCTATCATTGAGTTTCTCCTGGCAGCTCTGAGTTTTGTAGGTATGCATTTCAAGGGATTTTCAGCTTCAGAAATACTTTGGCCACCTGATGTGAAGAACTCGCTCATTTCAAAAGACCTTGATGCTGGGAAAGATTGAAGGCAGGAGGAGGAGAGGACAGATGATGAGATGGTTGGATGGCATCGCAGACTCAATGGATATGAGTTTGAGGAAGCTCCGGGAGTTGGTGATGGACAGGGAAGCCTAGTGTGCTTCAGTCCATGGGGTTGCAAAGAACTGGAAACAACTGAGTGACTGAATCGTGCTGGAGTCCAACTCCAGCAGCCAGGGATTCAACCTGAAGAGATGAACGGTGTCGGCAAATGAGACAGCCTCTCATTTTTCTATGGACTGCCTCTTTATTCCAAGTTTAAGATTCTCTTTTATACTTTTGCAAAAGCATTAGGCCAGAGGTTTGACATTTTCAGATCCCCCTCTCCCAGAATTATTATCTCCATAAATCATTGTTGCTCTTCAAACAGAGTTCCTGCTTCAGTGATTCTCTTGGAACTAGCCTTATCATCTATTATCCACCTCTGCTAATGTGTCCTGTAATTAACTAGTGATTACATTGTAACTCATGCTACATTCCTCAGTTTTCTACTTATCTTCCTAAATCCTGTTTGCCCCTAACATCCTGATCTCACTATCTCTTAAGTTCTAGCTATAGTGTCTCTAAAAATTCCTAACTTCTATAAGCTATAGTAAAATACTCTAACTTTACAACACTCCTTAAATCTTTAATTTCTAACTGTTTTAATTATTTCTAAGACCTAAATTCAGTAAACTCCTTTGCCATAAACATTCTCCTCACAAATAGGCTTCAGATATCAATCTCTCCCATGGCCTCAAGCTGCGGCCTATCTGCTCATCCGGGAACACTTTTTTGTAAAAGTCCTTGAACAAATGTCAATGATTAACTTTATGAATTATTTTCAGAGCAATGCTGCAGAAGGCTTTGTGCCTTCTCATGCTCCTCTCAAGAACAATAAGCACCTTAATATTCCTTTTCAGTCAACTCAGCTGAGGAGAGGAAAAGACAAGTCAGAATTACAAGGCCTAACTCCTTCATCCTGGGATCCGTGCCTGTGGAATAAGGAGAGGGGGCTGGGGACCGTGCCTCCATTTTGTCAGTAATGCCTGACGCGGCTCCCGACAGAACTGAACTCCAACGGAGGCTGGGGTCATTCTAGAACGAGACCTTGAGCTATTGGAAACTACACTAAGCCTTTGCTATGGGTTGAATGTCTATCCTAAAATTCTCACAGTGAAACCCTAATCCCCAGTGAGCTGGGGCCTTACAGCAGCAATCAGGTTCAGATGGGGTTAAAAGCGTGGAGCCCTGTGATGGGATTGGTGTGCTTATAAGAAGAAGAGACCCATTGTCTCTGAGCCAAGAAGAAAGCTCTCAACAGGAGCCCAACTCGCTGGCACCTTGATCTTGAACTTCCAGCCTCCAGAGCTGAGAGAAATAACGGTGGTTCAAACCACCCAGTCTGAGGTATTTTGTTACAGGAGCTTGAATTGACTAAGACATGTTTGTGCAAATCTCTTAGTGTGGAGGGAAGACAAATCCATGATATGATACTGGTTCTTGGAGGTCAAGCCTAAGGCCAGGTTAGGAGAGAGCTCAGAGGTATTTGTTAGCTTTGCAGTTTCTTGACTATACCATTTTCATCTAAAGAGTGATTGTCCTGGGATCTTCATCACATTGTGAGTCTGGAGCCTGAGCTGACACACCCATCACGAGCTTTTCAGTCACGTGGGCCCTGAGTCAGGTGTTTGGTTTGAACAAACACCTGTTGCCCTATTAAGAAGCTACTGGTTGTTCTTGAAGCAGAGTATGTCCTGTCGCTGTGCCAAATGGGTGATGAGTCTGAAACCCTGGAGGGCTGTATGTGTACAAGAGTGCCCCCACCCCTGTGCCAGTGGCTCCATTTGGCAGCAGCGTCAGGCAGAGAAACTTGCATCTCAAAGTGCTCATCAGGGTTTCAGGGTCCCAAGGGTACTAGTGCTTCTCTGCATGAAGAACCCCCAATTGAAAAAATCCTTCTAGAGTTTATGTAACAGAGATACAAGTTCACAGCACCTCAATGCCTCCTATATACACTGCAGTATTCTTGCCTGGAGAATTCTGTGAACTGAGGAGCCTGGCAGACTACAGTCCATGGGGTTGCAAAGAGTCGGACAAGACTGAGTGACTTCACTTACTTACTTAGAATCAACAAAAACACATTGATTTTGTCCATCTTGCCTACCCCCAAGGGCAAGGTAAATTTCATCTCCTGTCCCAATGGGAGTACCACTAAAACCCATTTCAGGGAGTAGAGATGTCCCTTTCCCCACAGTATCAGGCAGGTTGTTCACACAGTGACTGACCTAAAACAATCAGAAGGGTTGGAGCTCTTCTTGTCCCAGAAGTTTGAGATCCTGACCTCACCCCTAATCACCCTTTCCTTTCACCATCTGAGGTGTGAGCACTGGGAAGGGAGGCATTGGGGTCAGGAATGGAGACGTTAACTGCACACCACTACATGAGGCATGCTGACTTTTGTCTCCAAGTGGCATGGTTCATGCTTACAACTCAGTTCAGTTCAGGTCATATCCGCTGCTCTGGGGTATCTGACTCTTTGAGACCCTATAAGCTGCAGCCTTCCAAGCTTCCTTGTCCATCACCAACACCCAGAGCTTGCTCAAACTCATGTCCATTGAGACAGTGATGCCATCCAACCATCTCATCCTCTGTTGTCTCCTTCTCCTCCTGCCCTCAGTCTTCTCCAGAATCAGGGTCTTTTCTAATGAGTCAAGTCTTCATATCAGGTGGCCAAAGTACTGGAGTTTCAGCTTGAGTATCAGTACTTCCAATGAATATTCAGGACTGATTTACTTTAGGATGGACTGGTTTGACCTCCTTACAGTCCAAGGGACTCTCGAGAGTCTTCTCCAACATCACAGTTCAAAAGCATCAATTCTGTGGCACTCAGCTTTCTTTATAGTCCAGCTCTCACATCCATACATGACTACTGGGAAAAACGTAGCTTTGACTAGATGGACATTTGTTGGCAAAGTAATTTCTCTGATTTTTAATATGCTGTCTAGGTTGGTCATAGTTTTTCTTCAGGGAGAAAGTGTCTTTTAATTTCATGGCTGCACTCACCATCTGCAGTGATTCTGGAGCCCAAGAAAATAAAGTCTCTCACTGTTTTCATTGTTTCCCCATCTATTTGCTATGATGTGACGGGACAGGATGCCATGATTTTAGTTTTCTGAATGTCGAGTTTTAAGCCAACTTTTTCATTCTCCTCTTTCACTTTAATCAAGAGGCTATTTAGTTCTTCATTTTGTGCCATAAGGGTGGTGTCATCTGAGTATCTGAGGTTATTGTTATTTCTCCTGGCAATCTTGGTTCTAGCCTGTGCTTCATCCAGCCCAGCATTTTACATGATGTACCCTGCATATAAGTTAAATAAGCAGGATGACAATATACAGCCTTGACGTACTCCTTTCCCAATTTGGAATCCGTGTGTTGTTCCATGTCTGCTTATAACTGTTGCTTCCTGACCTGCATACAGATTTCTCAGGAGGCAGTTAAGGTGCTCTGATATTCCTGTCGCTTGAAGAATTTTCCACAGTTTGTTGTGATCCACACAGTCAAAGGCTTTGACGTGGTCAATAAAGCAAAAGGAGACGTTTTTCTGGAACTTCCTTCATCTTTCAATGATGCAAAGGATGTTGGCAATTTGATGTCTGGTTCCTTTGCCTTTTCTAAATCCAGCTTGAACATCTGGAAGTGTATGGTTCACGTACTGTTAAAGCCTGTTTGGGAGAATTTTGAGCATTAATTTGCTAGTGTGTGAGGTGATTGCAATTGTACAGTAGTTTGAGCATTCGTTGGCATTGCCTTTCTTTGGGATTGGAATGAAAACTGACCTTTTCCAATCCTGTGGTTACTGCTGAGTTTTCCAAATTTGATGGCATATTGAGTGAAGCAGTTTAACGGCATCATCTTTTAGGATTTGAAATAGCTCAACTGAAATTCCATCACCTCCACTAGCTTTGTTTGTAGTGATGCTTTCTAATGCCCACTTGACTTTGTATTCCAGGATGTCTGGCTCTATGTGAGTGATCATACGATCTCGGTTATAAAGAACTTTTCTGTATAGTTCTTCGGTGTATTCCTGCCATCTCTTTTTGATATCTTCTGCCTCTGTTAGGTATGTACAATTTCTGTCCTTTATTGTGCCCATCTTTGCTGGAAATGGTCCCTTGGTATCTCTAATTTTCTTGAAGAGATCTCTAGTCTTTCCCATTGTGTTGTTTTCCTCTTTCTTTTCACTGATTACTGAGGAAGGCTTTCTTATCTCTCCTTGTTATTCTTTGGAACTCTGCATTCCAATGGGTATATCTTTCCTTTTCTCCTTTGCCTTTAGCTTCTCTTCTTCTCCAGCTATTTGTAAGGCCTCCTGAGACAACCATTTTGCCTTTTTGAATTTCTTTTTCTTGTGGATTGTCTTGATCACTGCCTCCTATACAATGTCATGAACCTCTGTCCGTATTTCTTCAGGCACTCTGTCTATCAGATCTAATTCCTTGAATCTATTTGTCACTTCCACTGTTTAATTGTAACTGATTTGATTTTGGTCATACCTGAATGTTCTAGCGGTTGTCCCTACTTTCTTCAATTAAAATCTGTATTTGACAATATTGAGTTCATGATCTGAACCACAGTCAGCTCCCAGTCTTGTTTTTGCTGACTCTATAGAGCCACTCCATCTTTGGCTGCAAAGAATATAATTAATCTGATTTTGGTGTCGACCATCTGGTGATGTCCACGTGTAGAGTCTTTTCTTGTGTTGTTGGAAGGGAGTGTTTGCTATGACCGGTGCATTATCTTTGCAAAACTCTGTTCTTCCTACTTTTGCCTTCCAGTCCCCTATGATGAAAAGGACATCTTTTGGGGTGTTAGTTCTAGAAGGTCTTATAGGTCTTCACAGAACTGTTCAACTTCAGCTTCTTCAGCATTACTGGTCAGGGCACAGACTTGGATTATTGTGATATTGAATGGTTTGCCTTGGAAATGAACAGAGATCATTCTATCATTTTTGAAACTGTACCCAAGTACTGAATTTCAGTCTCTTTTGTTGACTATAAGGGTTACTTCATTTCTTCTAAGGGATTCTTGCTTACAGTAATAGATATAATGGTCATCTGAATTAAATTCATCCATTCCAGTCCATTTTAGTTAACTGACTCCTAAAATGTTGACGTTCACTCCTTCTCTCCTGCCATCTCCTGTTTGACCACTTCTAATTTGCCTTGATTCATGGACCTAACATTCCAAGTTCCTATGCAGTATTGTTCTTTACAGCATCAGGCTTTACTTCTATCATCAGTCACATCCACAACTGGACATTGTTTTCACTTTCACTCTGTCTCTTCATTCTTTCTTGAGCTATTTCTCCAGTCTTTTCCAGTAGCATATTGGGCACCTACCAACCTGGGGAGTTCATCTTTCAGTGTCATATCTTTTTGGCTTTTCATCCTGTTCATGTGGTTGGTTCTCAAGGCAAGAATACTGAAGTGGTTCACCATTCCCTTCTCCAGTGGATCACATTTTGTCAGAACTTTCCACCATGACCCCTTCCATCTTGGGTGGCCCTGCATCGCATGGCTCATAGTTTCACTGAGTTAGACACGGCTGCGGTCCACGTGATCAGTTTGATTAGTTTTCCATGACTGTGGTTTTCATTCTGTCTGTCCCCTGATGGATGAGGATAAGAGCCTTATGGAAGCTTCCTGATGGGAGGGACTGACTGTGGGGTAAACTGGATCTTGTTCTGATGGGTGGGGCCATGCTCAGTAAGTCTTTAACCCAGTTTTCTCTTATTTGCAGGGCTGCGTTTCCTCCCTGTGGTTTGATCTGAGACCAACTTATGGTGGAAGTAATGAAGATAGTGATAACCTCCTTCAATGGTCCCGTGCTTGCACCACTACACTCAGTGCCCCGACCCTGTGGGCTCAGCGGTGGTGAGTAGTTAGGTAGTTGTTGTTACTTAGAGTCAGTTGCTTGGTGCTGGTGTCGGTGGTCGCCGGGAAGGGTGTGGGACAGTCAGCAAAGTTGATCACCGCGGTGGCATATGAGCCCCTCAGGCATCTGCCGAAGGTGGAACTTATGCAATAGATATTTTTATGTGGATTTTTCTGAAAACCCATGATGTTTGCTAGTTTGTGCACTGATGCAAGAAAGAGCCATGATGGTGGAGTAGAAGGACGTGCACTCATCTTCTCCTGTCAACCATCAACAGGAGAATGCTGAATCCCACCAAAAAAAGATACCCCACGTCCAAGGGCAAAGGAGAAGCCCTCATCAAGATGGTAGGAGGGGTGAAATCACATTTAGAATTAAACCCTGTACTCACCAGAGATGCTTGGATGGAATAAACAAAACCTTGTGCTCACAAGGATCCAGAAAGGAGCAGTGACCCCACAAGAGACTGACCCAGACTCACCTGTGAGTGTCCAGGAGTCTCTAGCAGAGGCATGGGTTGCTGGTGACCTGCTGCAGGGTCAGGGGCGTTGAGTGCTTGCAATTCAACCAAACAAATGGATGGTTTTGCTCTTGCGCTTCCCAGGTGGTGCTAGTGGCAAAGAATCCACCTGCCAATACAGGAGACACAAGAGAAGCAAGTTTGATCCCTGGGTTGGGAAGACCCCTGGGTTGGGCAAACCTAAGGGTGGCATAAGACAGGCCAGGAAGTGCCCCTTCCTTAGGAGGCACCACCATGACTCTAGCACTGTGCAGACACAAGTCCTTGAACTTATCTGATGATACTCAGGCTGCAACCACCTCCCCAGCTCCTACTGATCAATAGCCACGGCATCAAGAACCATTTATTGCCCCGTTGACTGTGCATTTTGGTCAATATGGTTGCTATTGATGACTGTGGACTTTCCTCAAATCCTGATAATCTTCTTGCCTCAGTGAAACCTGGCCTCTGTTCACTGATGCTGAATAGAAATTGTGGAGAAAGGTTTGGGTGAAGTAGAAAAGAATAGCTTTGCCAGGAAACAGGGTCACAGTGGGCTAATGCCCTCAAGACTGTGTGTCCTCTCTGCAGGGGGTAGTGGGGAGTTCTGTAGGAACAGGGTGTGGTCAGCTAGTGGACATTCTTGTGATCAGTTGGTGCTGCGGTGATCAGGAGTTGGCATCATCGACTTTCTGGTTTCGACTGGGGTCTCCATGCTTGTTTCATTATCTGCAAAACAGTTCAAATGACATGGCTCAGAATCTTACATGCAGTCCTTGAAGAACAAAAGGTCCTTGACTCTGTTTAATGGCTAAAGTATTATTACTTTGTCTTGCTTGACTGTTTTGCTTTCTTTCTGTATTTCCTCACTTCTCTGATTATTCTTTGACTAAAATTTTAAAGACAAAAGGCAGGCAGAGAGCATGGGTAGGGGTCCCTTCTAGGAAGGCTTTGTAGGTTCTTGATTGGTTACAAACTGTCCAAGAGGGCTTTCATTTCTTTCTCTTCCAGAAAGGCATGCCTTTGTCAACATGTCCATGCATATGGCCAAAACTGTGAATGTATGATATTGTGTGGTTAGCCTGTGGTCAGTTCATGATGCTGGCTGGGCTGAAGACATCCTATTTCCTGAGTCAAGACAAAGGATTTGATTGCAGAGAGCAATGCAGAAGTCAGAGGGTCAGCATTTCATTGTCCCAGTTCTCTGTGTCCTAATCCCCACAGGATGACAGAGATTCAAGTGACACTTGCAACATGCCGTGACCTCTATTGCAAGAAAGGGGCCCTAAAGTTAGGGAGCCCAAGGCATTTACTGTAATTGCAGTAGGCAAACTGGCCCTTGGCTCCAGAGAGAGACACTCCACTCTGTATCCTCTAAGTCTATATGCAAACCTTCCCTTTGCGCCAAAGGGAGAGCTTTTTCTTCTGAGAGGGTTTGCTGTAGGATCATCCTTGTAAAGACAGTCCAGAACAAACAGTCGGCACCTCTGCTTATCCACAGTACCATGCGTAAAACAGACAGCTACCATGAAGCTGCTGCATAACACAGGGAGCGCAGGTCTGTCTCTGCGATGACCTTGAGGGGTGGGATGTTGGGGGGGTCAGGAGAGAAGGGGTATATATACTTATGGTTAATTTGCTTCATTGTACAGCAGAAACTAACATAAACATTGCAGACCTCAATTTAAAAAAATAATATAAAAGCACAAGATCTACAGGAGATTGTCTTTCCACAACATAATCACTCCCCCCAAAGTAACTTTCTTTGAATCTGGTTTCTACAGCAGGACTTCTTAAATTTTGTTTTATGACCCATGTGAAAAATCATCTGTGATCCTGTGAATACCCTTTCCAGAAACAAATTGCAGATGTCAATACACACACGCAAAAAATAAAAATAAACAACAGTGTTCAAAGGCGGATCTGGGACTCCTCAGTTAATAATCTTGACTGTAAGGATTTTCTTGCCTTTAATGCAAATTATGTAACTGTGTGATGTTGTAAGATTGTGCAGTGAAGGGGTTTTGGTATTAGAAAGAAAGAATCATAAAAACGGCAGTAGAAATCTGTACTAGAAAGAGCCATTCATGATGTCGTCCCTCCCCTGTCCCCTTCCTCTACATCACAGCTGCAGTCCTGTGTGCCGTGGTCAAATCCTTCCTGTAAATTAAGTAGTAGAGTAGACCCCCCTGCCCCAGACATATTGACGCTTTTAGCTCTGAAGGAAAAGAAAGGTAATGCATTGCTCTAAGGTTCATGGAGCTAGACTCTGCTGCTGACTCAGATTTCTATTTTTAAATTTCTCCTTATTTTTTTCTTGTTTTTTTGCTGTCTGACTATACCTGTTGCTAAAGGAGTCTGGACTCACAGAGTACCTCATGCTTGCATGTTTCCAAGAGGTTTCTTTAGAGCTTTGCTTTACCAGAAATTATCATTCCTGAAAACTCCTGTCTTACACCGGGATATTTTTGCCCAATTAAAAATGTATATCTTGCTGTCAGTACATTAGCTCTATCACTGTAAATATCATCATGACTTTTATATCAATCTGTTTCAGTAAGACTTGACAGATATAAAGGAGACCTGTTCTGTGACATCAATATTTAACATTCATCAGATGCACTTAAGAGTTTATACTGTTGGCATTCATGCATAATTCACCACTGTTTTTTTTTTAATGATGATAATTTGGGGATTGCTATTTAGTTTTTTTTCTCCAGTATTAAGTTTTTAAGAATGATTGATTATATAATAGATTCTATGCCTTAAATTACAGTATGGAACATTGAAGCACTGGTCCATTTTAGAAGATTATAACAACTCTAAAAGGTCATGGCAACTTACATGCAACATTTGTAGAAATATATAGAAGGCTAAATGAAAATAAATGAGGTTTGAATCAAAGTTAAGTTGTATGTAATAGGTAGTCACCATGAATGGATTCATTCAAATATAAAAAATAAAATGGAGAAATTCAGTTCAAAGTGAGTAAGATATAACAACAACAGCAAAATTTTCCTCACATCAATAACTTAATTCAATATTCTATTGAAGATCGATTGAATTAGTCTGAAAAGCTTCAGATTAATATAATTATATAGAACTCCAAAAAAATTGATGGATAATATCATGGCTGCTGGCAATATAGCACACTGTGTTGCTTTAATTACATTATTCAATCAATCAGTAAGAAAAGAGGAAAATGAATTAGAAAGAGCAGAATAGTATTTTCTCAGCTGAAAATTCTACAATAGCTATGAGCTTAATGATATAGAGAGAAAATCAGAAAGAAAATGCTTTCTGAAAATCAGAAGTGTCAGTGTTCCTCTCAA
This sequence comes from Procapra przewalskii, assembly GCA_006410515.1. Classification (NCBI taxonomy): domain Eukaryota; kingdom Metazoa; phylum Chordata; class Mammalia; order Artiodactyla; family Bovidae; genus Procapra; species Procapra przewalskii. The sequence continues at coordinate 3,507,450 of SJYF01000790.1, read as the reverse complement.
AAGCACTGAGATTCTCAAGCCTTGCCTAATTTTGCCAGTCTCTGATGTTTTCTGCAGCACATAACAGGAGAGAACCTTTCCCCCATTATCTTGAGCTCTTTCAAATTAGGAAGGGGAATTTAAACAAGTCTAGTATAAAAGTATGAAACTCATCTTTTCTGCCAAAGACCTTAGTCTGATCATTGGTCTCATCTGAGACCAGATGCCCAGTCTCTAGCTGTGTACTTAAGTTATTCCTGACCTTATTTGCCTATATTTCTGCAAACTGGATCGTATTTATTGTCTAAAGCCATATGTATCCATTCTTGTATCTTTGCACTTTCAGTAAGGAGTTTACTTTCTGATGGGTAATCTTTCTGAATTGCCTTGTCCATTTAACCAGCTCATGGCTAGCCACATGCTGATAAATGCAGAGAACATGGTGAAAATAACATTGTGCCAAATGCAGTGGACACCTCTCTTGAGTCCAGTCTATGCATATGTTTGCTTACTGCTCTTATGCGTGAGGTGTCCCCCTGCTCTGTCATGGTAAACACATAACCCAAACTAGGCAGAGGGCCACCGTCCACTTGAACCCAGTGGTTTGTCCTGGGATGCTCACATGATCAAGGGTCAGGACCACCCCTGGGAACACTAGGGGGCTGCAGCCTCTGCTCCTGAGGTCTTAAGCTATCAGACCAAGCAAGCCTAAAGATGGAGGCCCTTCTTCCCCAAACACAGGAAGCCCTGCTGTAACACCTAGGCGGCACAGGGCAGGGAGAGCTCCAAACTGAGAAAGGCTGCAAGACAGCTCCCAGCATTCCTGCCTCCCAACACAATTCAGAGAGCCAAAACATGGCAAGCTTTTCTAAAGTGAATTTGAATCTACACACCCCCACCCCCTTAACTCATGTCTTCCTCTGTCCCTCTCTCTGTCTCTCTCTCATACTATCTCTGGAGTTGACGATTCTCCTTACTGGTTTCCTTTCCCGTCAGATAGCTCCTTCTTCCAGAGTCCTCACTCCCTCCTGGTGGCCTCTTCATCTAAACCACAATGCTGGCCCAGCCACTCAGCTCCCGAACTTCTCTCTGAGACCCTGCATCCCCAGGGTGTGTGTGTGTGTCTGTGTGCTAAGTTGCTTCACTCATGTTGGACTCTGCGACATTATGGACTGTAGTCTGCCAGGCTCCTCGGTCCATGGGATTCTCCAGGCAAGAATACTGGAGTGGGTTGCCAGGCCCTCCTCCAGGGGATCTTCCCAACCCGGGATTGAACTCCTGTCTGTTACATGTCCTGAACTGGCAAGCAGGTTCTTTACCACTAGTGCCATCTGAGAAGCCTTCATACCCAGGGCATCTCTTCAACTTTAAATTTCTGCTTTGCCTCACTTTTACCTGTTTTCATCTCTTTTACTAAATATACCAGCTGTATTGATTTTCTCCTAGGAATCAGCTGCTCTGGGTTCCGTTGTTCCATATGAAGCCTAGCTATCGAAAAGGCAAGCCATCTAATCCAAAGGTGTTTCCTAGAAAGTAATGAAGTAGGTGAAAGAGGAGAGTGAAAAAGCTGGCGTGAGACTCAACATTAAAAAAGAACAAAGGTCTTGGCATCTGGTCCCATCACTTCATGGTAAATAGAAGGGGGGGGGAGTGGAAGCAGTGACAATTTTTAATTTCTTGGGCTCCAAAATTACTGCAGACAGTACTACAGATATGAAGTGAAAAGATGATTGCTCCTTGGAAGGAAAGCTATGACAAACTTGGACAGCATATTAAAAAGCAGAGACATTACTTTGCCAACAAAGGTCTATCTAGTCAAAGCTATGGTTTTTCCAATAATCCTGTATGGATATGAGAGTTGGACCATAAAGAAGACTGAGTGCCACAAAACTGATGCTTTTGAATTATGAATTTTTGAATCATGCTGGAGTAGACTTTTGAGAGTCACTTGGATAGCAAGGAGATCAAACCTATCAATCCTAAAGGAAATCAATCTTGAATATTCATTGGAAAGACTGATGCTGAAGGTGAAGCTCCAATATTTCAGCCAGCTGATGCAGAGTCAACTTACTGGAAATGTCCTGATGCTGGGAAAGACTGAGGGCAAAAGGAAAAGGAGGGGGCACAGAGGATGACATGGTTAGCTAGTACTAACTCAGTGGACGTGAATCTGAGTCAACTCTGGAAGACAGCGGAGGACAGAGAAGCCTGGCATGTTGCAGTCCACAGGGTCACAAGAGTTGGACACAATTTAGTGATGGAACAACAAGAACAACAACAGGGAAAGTAGATTTATGGAGTCTTTTGCATCAGATGTACAAGTCTCCTACATTATCTTTAGGGTCATTTAATACCAAATCTAATACCTGAAGAATGCCCACTTTTAAAAGCTGATAGCGTAGGTGTAGGTTTCATTCTTGATGTCTGGGCAAAGTCTTAGATTCACATACTATCTTTGGTAAGAACAAACCAAAAACCTCATGCTAAGATTTACTGGCTTATGGAGGAAAAATGTGGGAAATTTGGTTGACTCATGAGCATGCAGTAGAGAAGAAATGAAAGAAGGATATTGTAAACAAATCAATGTCTTTGACAAGAGAGATGCTGCAAGATTATAATTAGCTGCATAGAAAATATTTCTTTCTTTTATTCAAGTTAGAGCTCACGCCATTATTTTCCATGGCATGTGTTAGAAAAAAACAAACAAACTGTAATTCAGGGAAGTTGATAGTTGACATTCTAACATTGTCACCTACTCTTTGTGCAATGCATATAAACCAGAATTAATACATTGAATCTAACATTTTCTTACATTACAGGGCCTTATATGTTCTTTGTTCCTCTTTTAAATGCTATTTCTAGCATGTAAATTCACGTGCAGTTTAATAAGCCTAACTTAATTCTCACTTTTAATTCTTTATTTTTGTCTTTCATTTTAACATGTCCTCTCACTTAGGAAATAAAAGAAAAAAACTAGAGAATCTGAACCATTATGCCTAAGTACCAAAGTGCCTAAAACTTAGCTCATATTTCTAATTATTCCTTAAATTCTTTGACTCTTCGGTATCTCTCTCAGGTCTTGGCATTAGTTCTTTCCCCACACCAATCACTCAGAGGGTATCCCTTTGGTCTCCCCCTACATTAATGCTACCTGAAAACCTCAGTGGCTGATTGAATAGAAATTTGATAATAATATTTATCTCAAAGATAAATTCATAGTCTCATTCTGAGATAGAAAAATGACCCTTAAGAAGCCAAAATGACTTACTAATTTATGCAGAAAATCAAGAGGAGAATGGCTATTAGAATTCTACTGTTCTCTACCATTCAAAAGAAAAAAGCGTAAAATCCTGACATACTCCTCTCTGCTCACCTACCATTGCCAACTTTAAGATATATCTGTATTTGAGTACTTATAACTAATGTTTAGTTTAGAAGGCATTTGAAAATAGATTTTTGTATTTGGAATAAAGAGCAAATATTGGTTGAGGCTTCCCTTAGTTAAAAGGCTATCTGTATACCTATGGCTGATTGATGCTGAGGTTTGACAGAAAATAGAAAAATTGTGTAAATCAACTATCCTTCAATAAAAACATAAATTAATTTAAAAAAAATTTAATGCTAAATTTGAAAAATAAAGTGTAGTTGGGCTACTCCAAAAATAAAAAAAAAAGTAGAAACCATTAATACATTTTCCTCACATGGGAAATTGTTTAATATCTTTTGCCATTATATTTCCAGGATCTGACACCCTGCATTGTGCTGCTGCTGCTGCTAAGTCGCTTCAGTCGTGTCCAACCCTGTGCGACCCCAAAGATGGCAGCCCACCAGGCTCCTCTGTCCCTGGGATTCTCCAGGCAAGAATACTGGAGTGGGTTGCCATTTCCTTCTCCAATGCATGAAAGTGCAAAGTGAAAGTGAAGTCACTTAGTCGTGCTCGACTCTTAGCGACCCCATGGACTGCAACCTACAAGGCTCCTTTGTCCATGGGATTTTCCAGGCAAGAGTACTGGAGTGTGTTGCTATTGCCTTCTCCAGCATTGTGCAGTAGATATTAATTAAATATTTGTTGAATAAATTAAATAATTATTTATATAAGCTTGAGTTCCCACTAAGCGCGGGTGGCTGCGATAGCCGGCTGCCGCACTAAGTGCGGCCAAAAGGAGCTACCCAACATCCGAAGTCAGGGGCAGCGGCCTAGAGTGCCAGGTTGCAACTGTGCAGGAACGGCTGAGAGGAGCTACCCAGCGTCCGAGGTCAGTGGCAACTGGGAGGAGCTACCCTACATCCGAGGTCAGGGGCAGCCGCCAGGAGGAGACACCCCGCGGTGCGAGGCCAGGGGCAGCAGCTGGGAGGAGCCACCATGCCTGAGGCCAGGGCCCGAGGCCAGGAGGAGCAACCTGGGGAGCGGTGGCTGCGCAGGCGCAGGAGGGCCTAGAGGAGCTATCCCACGTTGAAGGTCAGGAACGGGGGGCGGTAAGGAGATACCTCTCGTCCAAGGTAAGGAGCAGCGGCTGCGCTTTGCTGGAGCAGCCGTGAAGAGATACCCCATGCCCAAGGTAAGAGAAACCCAAGTAAGATGGTAGGTGTTGCAAGAGGGCATCAGAGGGCAGACACACTAAAACCATACTCACAGAAAACTAGTCAGTTTAGTCACATTAGGACCACAGCCTTGTCTAACTCAATGAAACTAAGCCAAGATGGGCGGGTCATGGTGGAGAGGTCTGGCAGAACATTGTCCATTGGAGAAGGGAATGGCAAGCCACTTCAGTATTCTTGCCTTGAGAACCCCATGAGCAGTATGAAAAGGCAAAATGATAGGATACTGAAAGAGGAACTCTCCGGGTCATTAGGTGCCCAATATTCTACTGGAGATCAGTGGAGAAATAACTCCAGAAAGAATGAAGGGATGGAGCCAAAGCAAAAACAATACCCAGTTGTGCGTGTGACTGGTGATAGAAGCAAGATCTGATGCTGTAAAGAGCAATATTGCATAGGAACCTGGAATG
>SJYF01000790.1:3460236-3482600 GCA_006410515.1 Procapra przewalskii | reverse complement strand
TTTATTGAAACTCTGCTTTCTATGGAGAATACTGAATTCTTTGCTGAAGGCAGGTGATAAAACACAGTTTGTTGTGAACTTTATTTAGGGATTTAGGGCTGTTAATAGAGTTCAAATGAATTAACTTTATTCAAGTATGTTTTGAGTTACCTTTAAATAAGACAATGTAGTTTGAAATGTATAGTTCAGAAGAGAATTCATTTAACTTAATTTTTTATGATTCAATAAAAGCATTGCTTGTTCTGTGATGACCTAAATGGGAAGGAAATCCAAAAAAGAGGGCTTATAAGCAGACATTTAGAAAGATTCACTTAGCTGTACAGCAAAAGCTAATACAACATTATAAAGTGACTATACTCCAATAAACATTAATAAAGTAAATAAATAAATGCATTCTTCTGAAAACTCAGTCCCCAACCTGCTCCCAACTTAGAGCAGCACTTTGGGTTTTTCATTTTTGCAACATGTAAACAACATCTGATTTTGTTTAATTCACTTTATAATTGTAATATAAGCTATATACTCTGTATAGACTTTGCAATATTTTCATTCCACATTCTGTATCTGATATTCAGTATTTCTCAGGCCAAAATACTATTTATTTGTGAATGATGTAATTTATTTTTCCAATTTTTATTTTATACTTGAGTATAGTTGATTAACAATAGTATGTTATTTTCAGGCATACAGCAAAGTGATTCAGTTATACACCTACATGCATCTATTCTTTTTCAAATTCTTTTCCCATTTATATTATGATACAATATTCAATAGAGTTCCCTGTGCTATACAGTAGATCCTGTTGGTTATCCATTTTAAATATACTAGTGTGTACACTTTTCTGTTGAACATGGACTAATATAATTGTGGCACATTTACAAGCGGATAGGATATTTTAGTAAAATTTTTTGCAAACATCTGCTTGGAGAATTGGCTATTCGTTACCTAATGGTGCCCTTTGAAGAGCAGAGGTTTTCATTGTAATGTAACTCAATTTTGTTTAAGATGGGGTGATTCAAAATTTTTCACTTCCCTAAGTTCAGGAAAAAAAAAATCCTGTATTTTCTTTAAACACCTTTACATTTTTGCTTTTTATATTTAAGTCTTTAATATACTAAGTCAATATTAAGCCATGGTCTAATGTAACAATCTAGTTTAATTTGTTTTCCAAGATGTTGATATTCCAAAACCAGTTATTCCAGGATCATTGTTAAGTAATCGGTTGTTTTGCCACTGATCCATTATGCTGTGACTTTAATTTTTTCATATATCTGTGAATCTGCTTACACAGTGCCTCCTCTCTTCCATCTTCTTGGTTGTTTTGCAGATTCATTGAATTATTCCTATACGTGAATTTGCTTTTGTTTTTCCTGATATATTCATTACCATTCCTGTATCTTTGGATTCATGCCTTAAGTTGTAAACATTGTTCCGTAAACATCTTAAATGTTCTTCCTTCATTTACTCAGCTCTCTATGAACCTTAGTCAGCCATTCAGTAATCCTAATTTTGTCACACATGTTTCTCAAATTTCATGTCTCTCTCTTCATTTTTCTTTATGTCAATTTCTGGGTAACTTTTTCCAGATACACCTTTGAGGTTGCTATTTTCATTCAGCTGTATCTAATTTACTTAACTCATCCATTGAGTTTTAAATTAAAAATAGTACACTATTACTATATAAATATTTGTTCATAGAGTTTGGAGAAACCTCTATTGCTTGCTAGTTATTTTTCGTTCTTTTTTCATTTCTTTAAGCATTGTCTTCATTTTTATTTTATTACTGTAACTAGTATACTTTAAGATAATACCTTTGGAGTTTGCTGTCTCTGACTCTCATTCATGCAGAGTTTTTCATTGTGTGTTAGTAATTTTGGACTGCTCACATTTTATCTGCAGGAATCCCAGTGACCTACTTCCTTTCAAAAGGCAGATTGTAACTCAGTAATTTCGAGTCCAGTTCTGCAAGCCTGTGATGGGCTCTGAATACCATCTCTGGTCAGTCAAACCACTGGATTTGGTCCTCACCCTCAGACATCCCCTAGTTTGCTCGTGGCTCCCCACTCTTTTTACTGAGCACTATTGGAGAAGGGAATGGCAGTCCACTCTAGTATTCTCGCTTAGCGAATCCCATGGGTGGAGGAGCCTGGCACTAGTCCATGGGGTCGCAAAGAGTCGGACACAACTGAGCAGCTCACACACACACACACACACACACACACACTGGCTCTCTAATTCTTTACTTCATGATTATAGCTTCCTATTTTTTTCAGTTGTGTTGGGTTTTCAGTCTTGGAGGTTATGTTAGTTTCCTGTGGCTGCCATGATAAATTACCATAAACTGAACAGCTGTGAACAACAGGCACTTATTCTTTACAAAAGTCGACAGTCATAGAGTCAACAGGACCGCACCTCTCAGAAGACTCTTGGGGGAAATTCTTCCGCGCTTCTTCCACATTCCGGGGCTTTCTTCTTCTCTGTGATGCCATCCACCCAAACTTCCTTCTGTCTATACATGGCCTACTCTTCTGTCTTATGAGGACACTTGTCATTGGACTTAAGGCCCACCTGCATGGTCCAGAATGATCTCAAGATCCCTAACTCAATCATATCTGCAAAGGACTTTCTACTAAGTAAGGTCACGTTCACCATTTTCAAAATGTACATATCTTTTGCAAGGGGTACCATTCAACTTGTTATGGAAATTTCCCTTTTTTCTGTGAAATATATTCTCTTCTGGATATAATTTTGTAGATTTAAGATTTTCCTTCAGAGTAGATTGATTACATAGATCCCCTCTCCTGAATTACTTTCAAGAATATAGATTTTAAAGTCTACATCATTTCATATTTCTAACTTTATGATTTTTGGATAAGACTAGAAAATAGATATAGACATATATAGATATGTATGCTTATATATGGCACCTTATTCAGTCAGCAACATTTACCATTTATTGAATGCTTATCCTGAAGGTACTATAGTACCAGACTGAGGATGTGGCATTAGGGACTCGATGGACGCGAGGTCGAGTGAAGTCCGGGAGTTGGTTGGTGATGGACAGGGAGGCCTGGCGTGCTGCGATTCATGGGGTTGCAAAGAGTCGGACACGACTGAGCGACTGAACCGAACTGAACTGAATGCTTATCCTGAAGGTACTATAGTACCAGACTGAGGATGTGATAGTGAATATTGTATGTATGGAAATCTTATCGCCCAGACATGTCTGACTCTGCAGTCCCATGGACTGCAACATGCAGCCCTTCCCTGCCCTTCACTATCTCCCAGAGCTTGCTCAAACTCATGTCCATTGAGTTGGTGATGCCATCCAACCCTCTCGTCCTCTGTCACCCTTTTCTCCTCCTGCCCTTAATCTTTCCCAGCAGCAGACTCTTTTCCCAGTGAATTGGCTCTTTGCATTAGGTGGCCAGAGTATTGAAGCTTCAGCTTCAATCCATCAGTCCTTCCGGTGTGTATTCAGAGTTGATTCCTTTAGATTGACTGGTTTGATCTTGCTGTCCAAAGCACTCTCAAATGTGTCTTAAGTGCTATTATTGTTATTTCTATCACCATCATCATTATCATTACATTGAGTACTGAGATAATACCGAGTACTGAGCTCAACAGCATTTAGTCCTCTCAGCAAACATGTCAGAGTGGTACTACTGTTATTGAGCAAAATAAAAAAGTTATTTAATACTCTTAAGCATACTACTTCATAATGGCTTTGTTTTTTAACATCTTTAGATTGATAGCCAAGAGATTTAAATTCTGATCTTGACTCTGTCATAAGCAATCCTAGGGAGTTTTAAGCACTTCAACTTTACTCAGCCTAACATTTTACTTGCATAAAGTGGGAGATACCCACTCAGCGATGAAGCAGGGCCTTTCCAGGTTTGAAATTTCAGTACAGTTTACAAAGCAAACACTCAAGAGGATATGACATTTGCCGATTAGATTAAATCCAGATACTATATAGTATGGAAATCATGCCCTCTGTTCCACTTGGGCGCATATGTGTGTTTATATTTAAACCTCTCAGTTATCTAATCTGTTTATTCTTAGTTCATAGCTGCTGAATGCTAAAATTTCAAGCCTGAGAAAAGAATAGCTCAAATATCACAGAGCGTACAGATTACACAGACAGAACTTTATTACAATAAAATTATCGGGACCCCAGAATATCGTCAGTGATCTTTAATGAAATTTAAAGAGATCCACTTTCCAGTGGACTTCAGGTTTACTCCATTCAGGAAACAAACGAGCAAACGGGGGACAGTCGGCAGAAAACAAGGCTGTTCAGTGACACTTGTCACCCATGCGCCTTCAGAGACCTCAGCTGCCCTGTCAGGTGTGTGCCAGCCAGGAATGCGATCTCCCCATACTGGGGACTCTTAATCTAATTAAGTAAATTTAATTTAGCTCACCTAATGCTCTTCCATTCCTTAGAATATTTTATAAATATGCCACAGGGCTGTCATCTTGACATCGCAAGGTGACAACTTACTGGCAGTTCTTGCACTGCCCAATACTTGACAAGTTGAACCATCTCTAAGTAATTCCTTTGTCCCATAAAACCATCACATGTGAGCAGACCTGGGGTGGAAATCACGTGCCCTGGCTTGGTTACACTGTAATTGCCTTTGTCAGTTTGGGCTGCCAGGGCAAATGCCGCAGCCTGCAGGGCTAAGCACGAAGCATTTCTGTTTCACAGTTCTGAAGTCTGGAAGTCAGAGATCAGGGTACCCGTGTGGTCAGGTTCTGGTAAGAGCCCTATTCCTGGTGTCTTTGAATGGAAGAGAACGAGAGAGAAAAACAAGTTCTCTCCTGTCTCTCATTATAAGGCACTAATCCCTTTAAGGGGCTTCTCGGGTGGCTCAGTAGTAAATAACCTGCCTGCCAATGCAGGAGGCCTGGGTTCCATCCCTGTGATGGGAGGATCCCCTGGAAAAGGAAGTGGCAACCCACTCCAGTACTCTTGCCTGGAGAACTGCATGGACCGAGGAGCCTGGGTGAACTACAGTCCCTGGGGTGGCCAAGAGTCAGACATGACTGAGCGACTGAGCATGCGTGTCCTGTTATGAGGCTCCACCCTTCTGACCTAAGACCTCGCAAAGCCCTGTCTCCACACAGCCTCACACTGGGGATTAGGGATTTGAGATAGGAGTTTGCCAAGGGGATACAACATTTACTCCATAAGGATAATCCTCTAGGAAAACTGTAACTGTGGTTGAAAAGGGTTTTATTTTTTAAAAAATACAAATATTCAAATTATTATATAGAACCCTAGTTTGGTAAACACTGTCTGATAGAAAAACATGTAAACATAATTCCTACCTTAGGTCACCAAGTGTAAGTAGCTCACATAAAAAGTTTAATAAAAGTTTACCTTGCTTTACCAGAGAATATTTCTTTTCTTTTATTGAAGCATAGTTGGTTTACAAATTATGTTAATTTCCCCTCTACAGCAAAGTGATTCAGTTACACACACACACACACACACAAGCATATTTCCACACATTATATTTTATATATTCTTTTCCATTGTGGTTTATCACAGGATATTGAATATAGCTCTCTGGTACAGAGTAGGACCCTGTTATTTATCCATCTTATATACAATAGCTTGCATTTGCTAGTCGCAAACTCCCACTTCGTTCAGCCCCCAAGCTCCCCCCCCGCAAGCGCCAGTCTGTTCCTCCAGAGCAACTTCTCACATATAATATGCGAAGGCTCTTTTCATGTGCTTGTGTTTTAGCATCACTCATGTTTAGAGTCAATATTTGATTAAGATTAATTGCCAGCCATTTAGATTTTTCCACTGTGTTTTATATCTTCTTAGCTTTGAATTAGGCAGGGGCTAGGTTTCTGTCTTTAAAATTACGTTTCTGAAACACTGCTCTGTGTGCTTTTCACCTGACGGCTTAAACAATTTTAAATTTCCACTAAATCTCATGTTTCTTAAATAAAATTTAATAAATGTCTTTAATTTTACACTGAATAGTTGAATAATACTGAAAACAAATGGACAAATATGTATTTATTATGTAAATTTCAATGGAAAATGTATTTTTGATATGTATTCAAAAATAATAAAAATGGGGGGCAATTCTGCCACATTGGCCTCCCTTTTCCAATAAAGTAGCTTCTTTACTAATAGAAAAACATTGGTGTGAAAAATTTTAGCTACTTATTCTCCTAATATTATGATGTAATATTTGCTTCATTAATTACATAATTTCAGAAAATGGAACTCTGAAAGCTCAGCCCCTATTGAAGTGATGTTGCGTAATCTATATTCACAGGGCAACAAATTTATAATTGTATATCCATTTTCACACAAAAGTGTTATGTTCCCTCCTGAGCAGTTCTGCAATAAACGCAGTTTTGTCGCTTCAACCTGGCCACGTTTGTTTGTTATTGTTTAAAATTCAAATAATGTGAGAGGAAATCACTTTTCAAATCATAAAAGTTTATGTCCTTGAACATTTTTAGCTGTACTTTCTCTGAAATCAGCTACTTTTGAATCTTGTGATTGAAGTTAGATTGTTATTTGGTTTTATTGTTCAAGGAGTTAATTGGCCTGCATTTAGCTTCTTTATTTTCTTTTACTAAAATTGCTTCTGGTTTATCTCTCTTATTTATATCAGTTTTTCTCTGAAACAGGGGCAGGGAAATAAATTTCCTCCCGTTTAAGGGTAGCTGCCCATGTACAATGGTATTTACATCCTGAGGCATCTCCATGAACAGACAAACACAATGAAAGCAGAGAGTCTTCAGTTTAAGAAGAAAGAAAGAAATCTTTAGTAAAGACTGATGGTCATCAAATAAATAAGACAACTTAAAAGAGTTTTCTTACTAAAGAAATGAAAATGTTAGTCTTCAGACATGTTTGTGACTCTTCAGCGTATAAATTAAAGCTGAGACTTGCCCTCTTCCATTGGCAGGAGGCAGCCTGGATCACCTGCTCAGAGCCGGGGACAGCATTTTATCTTCATCTTCCGCAGGTGTAGCCAAGGAGGAAGCTGGGAGAGTGAGGACTCTCCCGAGGGTGGGGCCTGAGCCCCTGAAGGTAAGCACCCAGGGTAACTGGGGACCATTCCCCACCCGTGCGCTGTCTCCCCATAGTGTTTAGAACTGCCCTGGACCCTTAGTTACCGTGTGCCTCACAGCTCTCCTCTTTCTGAAAGCAAGCATTTATTGGGGCAATCTTGTGATTTTCTGTTTCTGTGGCTTGTGTGAGTGCGAGGGAGGTTTCTTTTCATTTTGAATTGGTGTCTCTCTACCCGAGGAATATCATATGAGAACAGAGCATGTGGTTCAGGTCCCAGACCATGACCTTGACCTGCCAGCCTGAAGGGAGGGATAATGGCCCTTGGGATAAGGATGAGTGTGTCTCACGTAAAGGAAATGTTCTGAACTATCGTAGGGTTCAGAAGCCACACACTGCTTCTTATTACTATTGCTCACACAAAGCCCATCTCTCTTTCTTCTGAGTAAATGATAGAATTGTACCTCTCAAACTTTTGTGAAATTAAGCAAGGTAATGTCATATGTCAGCCAATGAAATATGAACAAAAGTAACTGGGTCTTTTCTGGGCAGAAACTTTAATAGGCAGTGCACAATTCACCTTAATAAGTGAATGCATTGAATGAGATGGATCCCCTGTCAACATGAGCCCTGAGAACCGGGAGGAAGACAATTTGCCATCACCCTACATTAGCTGTGCAGGCTGAGTGAAGGTCGGCAAGACCTCGCCTGTCACGATCAGTAAACTCGGGTTACATATAAATCACATGCAAAGAAGACCTAATGCAATCATGATGATCATAGATGGAAATGCAGCTACAGCAAATGCTTAAGACAGAGATTTTTATTTTAATGAATCGTTTCCTGTGGTTTGTGTGGGGGTTGGGTTCACATCCAAATTCTGCAGGACAGGCCAGCAGGCTAGAGACAGAAGGAGGGGTGGATGTTGAACCCGAGTCTGGAGGCAGAATTTCCCTTTCCTTTGGAGGAGTTCAGCCTTTTGGTCTTAAAGCTCACCCACATTTTAAAGGATGATGTGTACTCTCAGTGTGTCTGGACTAGAATGTTAATCACATCTAACAAAATGCCTTCACCACCCTGGACATGCTAGTCTACCTAAGCTGACACATGCATGGATCATCACTCGCTAGTTTCTTCCCTTTCCTGTGTTTTAACAAATATATAAGGTGGAGCAGTGGTCAGCTCTGGGAGGTAAAAGTTTCTAGGTAGAGGCAGAACATTTTGCAGATGTAATTTCTAGCAGCCATAATGTGGGCGCTCACAGGAGAGAAGTCTGTAGGCGTCCGTCTCTGTCTGCAGGCACAGACCATGCCCAGGGCGAGCGTGACTTAGTGTCTCGTGTCACAGTGCAGTTTCACGTCCCCCTGTGTTAACACTGAATGCCACAAGTCTGACCACACACCCATCTTCTCATGAGTGTGGGTCTCTTAGAAGATAGTGTGATTTCATGGTTCTTATTGGTTAGGCTCAAGAACTTCCCAAGTAGCTCTTCCTGAGGGCCAAATGGTAATCCTCAGGGAAGAAATACAAACAAGCAAAAAAAAAAAAGAGGAAAGAAAAAACCATCCTGTGGTTTGTAATTGTATTTTCTCTTCTGGTCTAAAAAGATGCAAAAGTGTGATTTTTTCCATGCTGTCCATTTTGTTTAGTGAAGGGTCATTTTCACTGGAATCTACNNCTACTATAAGTGTGAGATTGACTTTCTATATTATTCTGTGAAATAAGCCTTTGGTTTATAATTTTCTTAGTTTGAATCCAGGACAGTTTTGGGTTAACATTTTCTTAGTTCAAAATCCTGAATTTTTTTTAATTTTAAAGATAGTTTCCAGGAATGCTCATCTATTGGTGGAAAATAAATGAATATACTTATAACTATAATCAGGTTGATCATCACTGAATGGATAAAACATTTTAAAGTGATAAATGCATGTAACAATGTGTAGACACACACATATAGAATTCTACTCTGGTTGTGGCTATTTCTTAGCCTAGTATCAATTTTGAGGTAATAACTCAAGCTGTACACTTGTAATTTTTATTCTGTACCTCAGCACTAAAAAATCTAATCCATAGGACTGATTATCATGACAACAACAGTCTCTCACTATACCACTTTTCACTCAATTCCATCTTTATTTATTCAGTCACATTTCCTGTTCCTATGTGGACAATACCATCTTGAATGTTTGCGAGCATCTTTGCTCAGGGTCCTTCCTCTTGTCTCCTTACTTCTCTCAGTCTGTAATTGTTGGGTCCTTCCGCTCTACTTGTCCCTTTTGGCCTGTGTTCTGTGCAACGTTGCATTCTCTCATGTGACTGCATGTCTGGTCGTTCTGCTGAACATCGCTGAGACATAGGTTCATGTCATCTCTGTGGTCCCTGCACTCATTCATGTAACTGAAGTATTGATGTTGGGATGTCTGCTGCAAGAATACAGTCATGAGTGGTAGGCTTCAGCAAGCGTGAAGATGGAGGAAGAGGGTAACAGAATGTCCTTCTCACAGTGTTGGGGTGGTGGAGCCAGACTTGAATTCCCTTGGGGTGGACTGAGGGCTGGGCTGTTCTGAACTCTCATCGCCTCTAACAGAGGCTAAGAAAATACAGGCCAGCTCTGTCAGCCCATCTGGGCTGCTGCCACTGAGTTCCAGAGACTTTCTGGCTTATAAACACCAGAGATCACTGCTTACAGCTCTGGGGACTGAGGCATCCAGGATCCACGTGCCACCACTTCTGTATTTCATGAGAACCCGCTTTCCCTTCATGAACATCACCTTCTCACTCTCTCTGCAGATGGCAGAATGGACACTGGAGTTCTCTGGGATCCCTTTTATCAGGGCAAAAGCCCCATTCACAATTTTCCTGCCCTAAAGACCCATTCACCCCTCAAAGGCCTTGCCTCCTCAGAACATTGCATTAAGGATTAAATTTCAAGGTATAAATTTTGGGAGAACACAGATATTCACTCTTTGGCACTAACATTTTGTCCTTGAATTTTTCATTATTCCTTATTTATTTATTGGTGTAAGCATATTTGTTGTTGTTGTTTTCCAGTCACTAAGTCATGTTCTGACTCTCTGAGACCCCATGAATAGCAGCATGCCAGGGTTACCTGTTCTTCACTATCTCCCAGAGTTTGCTAAAATGCATGTCCACTGAGTCAGTGATCCATGCAACCATCTCAGCTTCTGTTACCCCCTTTTCCTCTTATCCTCAGTCTTTCCCAGCATCAGAGTCTTTTCCAATGAGTCAGCTATTTACATCAGGTGGCCAAAGTATTGGAGTTTCAGTTTCAGCATCAGTCCTTTCAGTGAATATTCAGGCTTGATTTCCTTTTGGATTGACTGTTTTTTTTTTCTTCTTGCTGTCCTAGATATTCTCAAGGGTCTCTTCGAGCACAGTTGTTAAAATGCATCAGTTCTTCACTGCTCAGTCTTTTTTTACAGTCCAGTTCTCACATCCATAAGCATATTCAGTTCAGTTCAGTTGCTCAGTCATGCACGAATTTTTGCGACCCCATGGACTGCAGAATGCTGGGCCTCCCTGTCCATCACCAACTCCTGGAGTTACTTAAACTCATGTCCATTGAATTGGTGATGCCATTCAACCATCTCATCCTCTGTCATCCCGTTATCCTCCTGCCTTCAATCTTTCCCAGCACCAGGGTCTTTTCAAATGAGTCAGTTCTTTGCATCAGGTGGCCAAAGTATTGGAGCTTTAGCTTTGACATCAGTCCTACCAATGAATACCCACAACTGATCTCCTTTAGGATGGACTGGTTGGATCTCCTTGCAGTCCAAGGGACTCTCAAGGGTCTTCTCCAATACCACAGTTCAAAAGCATCAATTCTTCAGCACTCAGCTTTCTTTATAGTTCAACTCTAACATTCTAACATGACCACAGGAAAAACCATAGCCTTGAACAGAAAGACCTTGTTGACCAAGCAATGTCTCTGCTTTTTAATATGCTATCTAGCTTGGTCATAACCTTCCTTCCAAGCAGTAAGCATCTTTTAATTTCATGGTTGCAATCACCATCTGCAGTGATTTTGTGGCCCAGAAAAATAGTCTGACACTGTTTCCACTGTTTCCCTATCTATTTGCCATGAAGTGATGGGACCGGATGCCATGATCTTTGTTTTCTGAATGTCAAACTTTAAGCCAACTTTTTCCCTCTCCTCTTTCACTTTCATCAAGGGGCTCTTTAGCTCTTCTTCACTTTCTACCATAGGGTGGTGTCATCTACATATCTGAGGTTATTGATATTTCTCCCGGCAATCTTGATTCCAGCTTGTGCTTTCTCCAGCCCAGCGTTTCTCATGATGTACTCTGCATTTAAGTTAAATAAGCAGGGTGACAATATACAGCCCTGACGTACTCCTTTTCCTATTTGGAACCAGTCTGTTGTTCCATGTCCAGGTCTAACTGTTGCTTCCTGACCTGCATACAGATTTCTCGAGGCAGGTCAGGTGGTCTGGTATTCCCATCTCTTTCAGAATTTTCCACTTTATTGTGATCCACACAGTCAAAAGCTTTGGCATAGTTAATAAAGCAGAAATAGATGTTTTTCTGGAACTCTCTTGCTTTTTCCATGATCCAGCAGATGTTGGCAATTTGATCTTTGGTTCCTCTGCCTTTTCTAAAACCAGCTTGATCATCTGGAAGTTCATGGTTCACATATTGCTGAAACCTGGCTTGGAAAATTTTGAGCATTACTTTACTAGCGTGTGAGATGAGTGCAATTGTGCGGTAGTTTGAGAATTTTTTGCCATTGCCTTTCTTTGGGATTGGAATGAAAACTGACCTTTTCCAGTCCTGTAGGCCACTGCTGAGTTTTCCACATTTGCTGGCATATTGAGTGCAGCACTTTCACAGCATCATCTTTCAGGATTTGAAACAGTTCAACTGGAATTCCATCATCTCCACTAGCTGTGTTCATAGCGATGCTTTCTAAGGCCCACTTGACTTCACATTCCAGGATGTCTGGCTCTAGGTGAGTAATCATACTATTGTGATTATCTGGGTCGTGAAGATCTTTTTTGTACAGTTCTTCTGTGTATTCTTGCCACCACTTCTTAATATCTTCTGCTTCTGTAGGTCCCTGCCATTTCTGTCCTTTATTGAGCCCATCTTTGCATGAGATGTTCCCTTGGTATCTCTCATTTTCCTGAAGAGACCTCTAGTCTTACCCATTCTATTGTTTTCCTGTATTTCTTTGCATAGATCGCTGATGAAGGCTTTCTTATCTCTTCTTGCTATTCTTTGGAAATCTGCATTCAAATGGGTATATCTTTCCTTTTCTCTTTGCTTTTTGCTTCCCTTCTTTTCACAGCTATTTGTAAGGCCTCCTCAGACAGCCATTTTGCTTTTTTTGCATTTCTTTTTCTTGGAGATGTTCTTGATTCCTGTCTCCCGTACAATGTCATGAACCTTTGTTCATAGTTCAGCAAGTTCTCTGTCTATCAGATCCAGTCCCTTAAATCTATCTCTCACTTCCACTATAGTCATAAGGGATTTGATTTAGGTCATACCTGAATGGTCTAGTGGTTTTCTCTACTTTCTTCAATTTCAGTCTGAACTTGGCAATAAGAAGTTCATGATCTGAGCCACAGTCTGCTCCCAGTCTTATTTTTGCTCACCATTTAGAGGTTCTCCATCTTTGGCTGCAAAGAATATAATCAATCTGATTTTGGTATCGACCATCTGATGGTGTCCTTGTGTAAAGTCTTCTCTTGTGTTGTTGGAAGAGGGTGTTTGCTATGACCAGTGCATTCTCTTGGCAGAACTCTATTAGCCTCTGCCCTGCTTCATTCTGTACTCCAAGGCCAAATTTGCCTGTTACTCCAGGTGTTTTT
The DNA here is from genome assembly GCA_006410515.1 of Procapra przewalskii. NCBI lineage: Eukaryota > Metazoa > Chordata > Mammalia > Artiodactyla > Bovidae > Procapra > Procapra przewalskii. The sequence goes on along the minus strand of SJYF01000790.1, from coordinate 3,469,698 downwards.
TGACTTCCTACTTTTGTATTCCAGTCCCCTGTGACTAAAAGGACATGTTTTTTGGGTGTTAGTTCTGGAAGGACTTGTAGGTCTTCACAGAACTGTTCAACTTCAGCTACTTTAGCATTAGGGTAGGGGCATAGACTTGGATAACCATGGTATTGAATGGTTTGCATTGGAAATTAACAAAGATCATTCTGTTGTTTTTTGAGATTGCATCCAAGTACTGCATTTCGGACTCTTCTGTTGACCATGATGGCTACTCCATTTCTTCTAAGGGATTCCTGCCCACAATAGTAGATCTAATGGTCATCTGAGTTAAATTCACCCATTCCAGTCCATCCTAGTTTGCTGAATCCTAAAATGTCGATGTTCACTCTTGTCATCTCCTGTTTGACCACTTCCAATTTGCCTTGATTCATGGACCTAACATTCCAGGTTCCTATGCAATATTGCTATTTATAGCATTGAACCTTACTTTTATCACTGGTCTCATCCACAACTGGGTATTGTTTTTGCTTTGGCTTCATCATTTAATTCTTTCTGGAGTTATTTCCTCACTGATCTCTAATAGCATATTGGGCACCTACTGACCTGGGGAGTTCATCTTTTCATGCTGTTCATGAGATTCTCAAGGTAAGAATACTGAAGCGGTTTGCCGTTCCCTTTTCCAGTGGACCACATTCTGTCTGACCTTTCCACCATGGCCTGTCCGTCTTCGGTGGCGCCACATGGCATGGCTTGGTTTCATTGAGTTAGACGAGGCTGGGGTCCGTGTGATCAGACGGGCTGTTGCTTGTGGTTGTGGTTTCAGTGTGTCTGCCCTCTGATGCCCTCTCTCACAGTGTACCGTCTCACTTGGGTTTTCTTACCTTGGACGTGGTACATGTCTTCATGACTGCTCCAGCAATGCACAGCCACTGCTCCTTACATCACACATAACCAAAGTATTGGAGTTTCAGCTTCAGCATCAGTCCTTCCAGTGAATATTCAGGAGTCATTTCCTTCAGGATTGACTGGTTGGATTGCCTTGCAGTTCAGGGACTCTCAAGAGTCTTCTCCAACACCACAGTTCAAAAGCATCAGTTATTTGGCTTTCCACTTTCTTTATATTCCAACTCTAACATCCATATATGACTACTGGAAAAACCATACCTTTGACTAGATGAACCTTTGTTGGCAAAGTAACGTCTCTGCTTTTTAATATGCTGTCTAGGAGCAAGTGTCTTTTAATTCATGGCTACAATCACCATCTACAGTGATTTGGAGCCCACAAAAATAAAGTTTCTCACTGTTTCCATTGTTTCACCATCTATATGCCGTGAAGTGATGGGATGAGATGCCATGATCTTAGTTTTCCAAATGTTTGGTTTTAAGCCCACTTTTTCACTCTCTTCTTTTACTTTCGTCAAGAGGCTCTTTAGTTCTCCTTTGCTTTCTGCCATAAGGGTGGTGTCATCTGCATATTCTCCTGGCAATCTTCACTGCAGTTTTTGCCTTATCCAGTCCAGCATTTCTCATGATTTAATAAGCATATTAGGTAAATTCTATTATTATGTAGATTGAGGGACTTTTATTTAGAGAGATTAAAAAGTTTCTCCCAAGGACATGAAGAAAAGTAGTCAGCATTTTGGTTTGGATCTGTGTGGTACAAGAATCTTCAGTTGACCACTGAACTACACTGCATATGCCTCTGAGGTTCTATTATGATGGCATCAGTTCTTGTGTCTCCAGTACTCAGTTATCCATTTCTGCTGAGGAACTAAAGCTTGCTCTGAACTCAGTCCTTGAGTATTTCTCCCAGACTTTCTCGTTACCCTTCCCTATGCTCAAAAAATGACAGACTTTATTTTCTTGGGCTCCAAAATCATTGAAGTTGGTGACTGAAGCCATGAAATTAAAAGACACTTTCTCCTTGGAAGAAAAGCTATGACAAACCTAGACAGCCTATTAAAAAGCAGAGACATTACTTTATCAACAAAGGTCCGTCTAGTCAAAGCTATGGTTTTTCCACTAGTCATATATGGATGTGAGAGTTGGACCATAAAGAAAGCTGAGTGCTGAAGAATCGATTCTTTTGAACTGTGGTGTTGAAGAAGACTCTTGAAAATCCACTGGACTGCAAGGAGATCCAACCAGTCCATCCTAAAGGAAACCAGTCCTGAATATTCATTGGAAGGACTGATGCTGAAGCTGAAACTCCAGTACTTTGGCCACCTGATGCAAAGAGCTGACTCATTTGAAAAGACCCTGATGCTGGAAAAGATTGAAGGCAGGAGGAGAAGGGGACGACAGAGGATGAGATGGTTGGATGGTATCACCAACTCAATGGACATGAATTTGGGTAAGCTCCGGGAGTCAGTGATGATCAGGGAGGCCTGGGATGCTTCAGTCCATGAAGTTGCAAAAATTTGAACACACCTGAGCAACTGAACTGAATGCTCATTCGTAATTTTGGTCCTTTTATATCAAACACAAGTTTCCACTTTTTCCTGAATTTTTATCTTCCCTTTCCTCCTGGCTAATGCTATCATTTTATTTTCCTTGATATTGTGAACACATGCCATTTGGGAGCTGGTCCCGTTCTCAATATATTGTTTCCTTAATTTATTCTATGAAAATTCCTCACCTGATCTGTTAGGGTCTCCTTGGTGTGATGTGGATATGAGGAATTTTATAGAACACTGAAATTGGTGTGACATTTTGAATCCTGTACCTTTCATAGTCATCAGTTTTTGGACAAGTACAATAAAACTTGACACATACAAAGATTTGAAAAAGAATGTTATGGAAAGCACATTTTATTAATGTCTCTGAAAATTTTGCAATGAAAAAATTCTGGAAGACTGTTAGCTATTCATTTCTATAGACAGAGGAACTTTTGAATATGGAGTAATAAATGGTAATGTACCAAGTATGCCTGGATGATATGCATGGTTAAATGTTTAACTGGGTGAAAATGTGTCCAGAATTCATTTGGGGTTGTATTAAATAGTTATGGAAATTTTTGAATTATCTTTCTCTGAGAATCAGTGATGAAAGTGATCCCCTCTGTAGTTATGGGTGAGCAGGGGGAAAGATTTCTCAAAGAACATGGCATGGATAGATAATCCATGGAGTTGGGAAAATACTACAATTCCTTTTGAATAAAAATAATAATGTTCAGAAATATAGTTTGAAAGAAATAGAAAGGGGCCAAAGCTCAAATGTGCTTCCCTGGTGGCTCAGATGGCAAAGAATCCACCTGCAATGTGCAAGACCAGGGTTCGATCCTTGGGTTGGGAAAATCCCCTGGAGGAGAGCATGGCAACTCACTCCAGGCAAGTATTCTTAACTGGAGAATTCCCATGGACAGATGAGGCTGGTGGGCTACAGTCCACGGGGTTGCAAAGAGTTTGACATGACTGAGCGACTAAGCACAAAAGCTCAAATATTAGCACAGCAGAAAATCACAGGTTTCACTGAGTGATCACTGATTCTTTGCATTTTATTTATTACATTTTCATGATACTTGTTTTATTCTAACTGTTGTTGTAAAAGGTATCAGGGGCAGATAGACAGTAGCTGGTCAGCTGAGAGGCTCTACCCTTTTTATAATTCTCCTAGAACCTGGATCTAGCCAGGGTATATTTTGGTCATAGCAATTGCAAAAAAAGGCAGGCCAGCAGAACTGTGTCTGGTCTATGAAGGCCCAGGATTGGCACATTCTATTTCTACCTCATTTCTTTGGCCCTAGTGAGTTGTGTGGGAGAGCAAGGAGTTGATGATCAAGCAAGAGTGATTTTCCCTTAAAGAAAACTTAGCAAAATGTGGTTGGATAGAGACATAAAGAAATAGGGCTAGTGGTTCAACACACCATCTGTGTTAATAATTTATATTTTGCTGTCGTTCAGTTGCTCAGTTGTATCCAACTCTTTGTGACCCCATAGCCTGCTGCACTCCAGGCTTCCCTGTCCTTCACTCACTGTTTCCCAGAGTTTGCTCAAACTCATGTCCATCGAGTTGGTGATACCATCTCATCCTCTGTCACCGCCTTTTCCTCCTGCCCTCAATCTTTCCCAACATCAGGGTCTTTTCCAGTGAGTTAACTCTTTGCACAGGTGGCCAAAGTATTGAAGCTTCAGCTTCAACATCAGTCCTTCCAATGAGCATTCAGGGTTGATTTCCTTTAGGATGGACTGCTTTGATCTTCTTGCAGTCCAAGGGGCTCTCAAGAGTCTTCCATAGCACCAAAGTTTGAAAGCATCAACATCAGTCCTTCCAATGAGTATTCAGGGTTGATTTCCTTTAGGATGGACTGCTTTGATCTTCTTGCAGTCCAAGGGGCTCTCAAGAGTCTTCCATAGCACCAAAGTTTGAAAGCATCAATTCTTCAGCACTCAGCCTTCTTTATGGGCCAGCTCTCGCATCTGTACAAGACTATGGGAGAAGCTATGTCCAGGATTACTCAGTGTGCTCCTTCTAGGAGGCACCTTCTCTTTCGACTAGGACTGAGTCTTCTGTGTCTTTTACTCATCTGATGATGTGCAAGTCTAACTGTGGGAAGCGCATGTTTCAAACTTTTTTTTTTTCCTCTCTACTACTCTCATATTTACAGTGGCAGTTTAAGAACATACTGTGACTCAGCTCCTGGTCCTGAAAATTTGTCAGAATTCTGTGCAGGTTGGCACCATGGGCTAAAGTAGTGTTCCTGAAAACCATTTATGTATGTACTGAAATAGTTGTTCATGGAAGTGGCTGCAAACCACATAATTGGGTTATATGTGGTCTTGGGTCAATTTCCCTTTTACTGGGTATTGAAAGTATCTGTAACCACTGCAGTGCCATCCAATACAAGGGCAAATTGGCGAGGATGTAGAGAGTCTTTTTCATCAACTGTGATTTTTCAGATTTTAGAAAAATATATACTTGTGTGAGAAATGTGATGCATCCATCCCAGGTCTTTAGAAATGGCTGAGCAAGCCAGGGCCTCTTAAACTCACGTTTCGTTGGATTAGCAACAGACCAGACTTTTTGTTATTTCCTATCTTGCCTGTTTAAGCTACATGCATGTTGAGCTCATTCGGCAGTTCAGCAAAGTCTGTGTAAACTATTCCACAATCATTAGAAACTTTACAACAATAAGAGTCGGTAACAAGTAGAAAGGTGTCAGTTACATGATCCCTTATTGAATGAAATGTCAGGCATTCCTTGTCATTAGTCTGAGGGTGGGTTTTGTCAACCATGTGATAATCTGCTCTAGAGATGATTTGATGTGACCCCTGGGCTCAGAGAAAAGGCTCAGAAGAGGTCACTTACTACTTGCTTCATTTTTCTGTTTCAAGGTTGCAATCCTGTTTTAACTTAGTACACTGGAAGATAGACTTTTGTGTAATGTTTACAAAAATAATAAAGCAAAAGTCACAGCTGAAAAAGTTGAGCAGAAGATTTGGAAATGTAGCCTGTCTTTCTTCCTTATCATGTCTGTAGCAGGGGAGACAGACAGGGCTCAGGGTTCTCAGTGTAAGTCACTTAGTGACACCACACACATAGTACGTTGGCCTTGCCTGCTCACAGTGAAACGTGAGTCACGGCAAGATGAGGCAGAGGTCTTCAGGTATCTTGTCTGAGGGACTCCCTGATTTTTACATAAAGACTCAAGTATTCTGGAGACCAGGTTGCTAGGTGACAGACCTAGAATCCAGCCCAGGCCAAAGTATCCCAAACCATTAAAAAGAATAAAATACTGCTACCTGGGAAATTTGGGAGGTGATTTTGAGAAGATGCATTTAAGTGGAACTTTAAAGAATAAGTAGATGGTTTTAAGAGGGAAAGGTGAAAACAGAGAATTCTTTATGAACAGAGGTAAGGAATCATAGAATCTCTTTCCAGAGAGAAAAGGAGTCCAGGCTTCAAGAACCAGACAGTTTTGGAAGGGTGAGATTATGGAGTAAAAGAAGTAAAGTTGATTCAAGGCATGACTATAGGGGGTCTCATGAACCAGCATAACAGTATGGATTTGATACTCTGTATAGTAATGATGACCCTCTATGTGAGATAACAGAAGAGACACAGAGGTATAGAACGGACTTTTGGACTCTGAGGGAGAGGGAGAGGGTGGGTTGGTTTGGGAGAATGGCATAAAAACATGTATACTATCATGTAAAAAAAATAATAAAATAAAAAAATTAAAAAAAAAAAAAGAAGACAGTGCAGAATTTTGCCAGGATTTCAACTTGAATTTACCTGGTAGAAGTGAGACTTCTGACAAGATGTGACAAGATAACCTCCAGATTTGAAAATGTCAGAGACACAAGTTAGCCAACCTTCACAAAAATTAAGCAGGGAATTAGGACAAACCAATACAGCTGAGACAGATATGAGAGGGGAAAAAAAGTCATAACAGAGAAGAAAATTACAAACTGATCTTACCAGAGACAGAAAATGTGTGTGGTAAGCCACTCCTGGAAACTGAAAGGGCGGAGAGTGTAGATATGAAAAATGCAGTCATCGGGACTTCCCTGGCCATTTAGTGGTTAGGACTCTGTGCTTTCACTGCCGAAGGCCCAGGTTTGATCCCTGGTCAGGGAACTAAGATCCCACATGCCACAGGAATGAATTGTGCTCTTCTACCCTGTAACTTAGGAATCTGACATATTTTCCACTTCACCTCTATGCCATTTTTCCCGTGAAAGGGCACAATAAATACTGTGTACCTCTCAACGTTGTTACAATTCAAGTAAAATATTTAACATTCTGAGGACAGTACCTGGCTCAAAGGGTTTTTAAAGGTTTATTGGAAAAAGGAGCCTTCCCATAGTATGTACTCAAAAGTTTTTTGAAAGAATGAACCCCCTTGCTGTCCTTCAGCCCAAACCATTTACTTTCCAGAATGTGTTGGTCCAGCTACCCTAATATTCTGTGCAGCATCAGCTGGAATCTTGTGTAAGAGCTGATATCCAAGCAGTCCCAGTTCCCTTTGCTTTCCATCCAAGTTATCAGAATATTTTTACATAACATGGAAACGATAAAGGCTTAGTGACAGGATAGAAGTTATTTATTGAGCATATAACACGTCTAGAAAATTTGAATATTCATTTAATTCTCACATTGGAGTATAGAATGATGATTTTGTGGGACTTAACAAATGAGAGAACAGAGGTGTGGAAAAGTTCAGTTACATATCCATAGTCATCTGTTTAGTAAATATTGGAGTTTTGGAAGGACGTTTGAACCCAGATCTGTCTGACTGCAGTGCCCCTGTTCCTTTCAGCTGGTTCATACTGCTTGCAGGGCCAGCTGGGCCTGGGGCTAGCATTTATGGTCTTTCAGTGGCCATTCAGTTCATTTTCCATTAAGCTGCTTACCCTAGAAGGAACTTACCATGTTGATTTTCTTATATTTTTATCTCCGTGGAGAGTTGTTTGCCAAATTAAGCAGTCTAATTTGATAGTGTAAGCAGGAACAGGCTGTCCAAACTTAGAAAAAATGCAAAAAACTTTTTAAAAAAAGTCTCTTCATAGAGAGTTTGAAGATAAACAAATGTCAGATAACCTTTCCAGAAAACACCACACTATGTTCAACCATACTTTGGAAATTACTGGACAAGCACAGTCATTCTTCCAGTTTAATCATTGAAGGGTCTGGCTTGCGGATCTGTCACACGGAAAGAGACGTATTCACCAACTCTTTGGTGAAAGTATTGGTCAAAGTATTCACCAACACAACAGCCTCGAGGAACTCAGGAATTTTGTCAAGCGGCAAAGTTGCCTCTGAGCCCATTTCAGAGACAAAAGAGAAAGCTGGCCTGAGTCCTCCGTGTCAGGATGCCAGCTGGCCCGCCCCCTGCCTGCCCCGGAATCCAAACTTTACAGCCTGAAACTTCATGGAATTTTGTCTGAAATGAGATGAATAAGGCTTCCTAAACAGTCCGATCTTCACCGTGGCATTTTAGCTGGATGTTAGGCACTGCTCTTGTACAAACTGAAAAGTCCTATCAGTCACTCCTGGAAAAATTGTTCCTGCGAGTAATTAAGTTTATGAGCAGAAACCGTGAATGGAGAACTGAATCCTACTTTCTGAACCATGAACTTCAAACACTGGCCTGACGTCTTACCATTTACAGAAACTGTGGGAAAATATTTGGAGACCTGAAGGTTAGTCTGCCTCAGGTTGACACTGATTATAGGAGGTGCTTCCCTCGATAAGCCGTGAAAGTGAGGAAGAAGAGGAAAATGCAAACACCGCCACTCGCTGAGTGAACAACCTGCGTCCTTTAGGCGCAAGAGCTGTTTTGAAACTTAAGGTCTTGCCTTTACATTTTGCCAGTGTATCTTCATTTTTAAGTAAACATTTTCAGTCAATTGTAAGGATATTTTATTGGTTTTAACTCAGGGCTCTTTTTCAAATGCCTGTGCTTGCCCTTAGTACTGCTGCTGCTAAGTCACTTCAGTCATGTCCGACTCTGTGCGACCCCATAGATGGCAGCCCACCAGGCTCCTCCATCCCTTAGTACTAGACACCTACAAAAAGTGGTAAAGACTTACAGTTTTCCTGGAGATAAGTAGGTGTAATACCTAAGTGTGAATTCCTTTAGTCCTACTGATGTTCTTGGGATTCTGTTAAATGTCTTAGGACATGGATAAAAGGCAGATGAGCCTTGGAGAGAAGATGGAACACATCTTGTTTAGTTGCTCAGTTGTGTCCAACTCTTTGCCACCCCATATACTGTGGCCACCAGGCTCCTCTGTCCATGGGATTTCTCAGGCTAGAGGACTAGAGTGGGTTGCCATTTCCTCCTCCAGGGGATCTTCCTGACTTAGGGATCAAACCTCGTCTCCTGCACTGCAGGCAGGTTCTTTACCACAGCCAGCAGGAAGGCCCACCTGGTTGTCTAGTGACAAGTAAAGGCTACAAGCACTGGCGGGCTGGGGGAAGGAGTCCCTGTCCAGCGGGTGCCTCCCAGGGAGGGTGGACACGCAGCAGGCAAGCTGCTGATTCCAGCAGTGGGCCCCCGAGGGCTTCACCATGGAGACACACGTATTGCAAATTCATTTCCAGAAGAAGCCTTGTAAGTTCTTTCCCAGGAATGCCTGCCAAGGGAAAGACTCGCGCTGGTCTCTTTTTCCAGGAGTCTGTGATTAGGCTTTAGGCCAAGTGTGACAAGTGTGTGAAACTCATCACAGAAAGTGCCATGGCCCTTCTTCCCCTAGCAGACCTGCACGCAAGAAAGGTGTGAAAGCTGCTCCAACTGCCATCATTCTGAAAATTGAGACCATGGAGGATTTGATCTACTCTCCCCCTTTTAGACTTCTAGACTCTTTTATTTTTTTTTATTATTTTTTTTCTCTTTTATACATTTTTATTTTTATTTTTTTAAAATTTTTATTATTATTGTTATTTCCCTACATTACAATACTGTATTTGTTTTGCCATACATTGACATGCATTGGCCATAGGTGTACCCAATCTCCCAATGCCGAAGCCCCTTCC
>SJYF01000790.1:3425086-3442774 GCA_006410515.1 Procapra przewalskii | reverse complement strand
ACTCGATGGACGTGAGTCTGAGTGAACTCTGGGAGTTGGTGATGAACAGGGAGGCCTGGTGTGCTGCGATTCATGGAGTCGCGAAGAGTTGGACACGACTGAGCTACTGAGCTGAACTGAACCAGGATCGCAGCAAATCTGAGTAGGAGCTACAGAGGTTCCCTTTGACTCCGCTTGCGCGTCGTGCCACCATTGTCAGCAACTCCCGACCAGATGATGCATTTTACTTTTACAGTTGATGAACCTGCTTTGACACAACATCACCCAAAGTCCATAGTTTACATTAGTTTACAGCATCTTGGTGGTGTATATTCTATGAGTTTGAACAAATGTATAATGATGCGTGGGACTTCCTAAATAGCTCCAATGGTAAAAAAAAAAACCCACCTGCCAATACAGAAGACATAAGAGATGTTGGTTCCATCCCTGGGTTGCAAAGGTCCCCTGAAGATGGACGTGGCAACCTACTCCAGTATTCTTGCCTGGAGACTCCCGTGGACATAGGAGCCTGATGGGCTACAGTCCATAGGGTCACAGAGTGGACAGGGCTGAAGTGACTTAGCGCACATGCATAGTGACGTGTGTCCACCATCATAATGTCTTACATAATAGTTTTACTGCCCTGAAAATCCTCTGAGCTCACACTATTCGTCCTCCTGGCCCCATGTCCTGGTAACTTTTTCTTCTTCTTCTTTTTTTTTTTTTTTACTGCGTCCATAATTTTGCCTATTGCAGAATGTCATACAGTTGGAATCATATACTGCCTTTCAGGTTAGTGACATGCATTTAAGCTTTCTCCATATTTTTTCCTGGTTTGATAGTTCATTTATTTTTAGTGCTGAGTATGTTCCATTGTCTAGATATTTCAGTTTATTTATCCATTCACTTACTGAAGCATGTCTCAGTTGCCTCCAGGTTTTGGAAAGGCTGAATGAAGCTTCTATAAACAGCTGTGTGCAGGTTCTTTGTGTGGTCATAAGTTTTCAACACCTTTGAGTGAATACTAAGGAGCATAATGTATTATATGATATATGATATGATATGATATGATAAGAGTATGTTTAGTTTCCAAGAAGCTGCCAACTGTCATCCAAGGTGGCTGTAGATTTTGCATTCCACCTCCCACCCCAGCAGTGAGCAGGGATTCCTGTTGTCCCATATCTTCCCTGGCGTTTTGTGTGGTCAGTGCTCTGGATTTTGACAGTTGTAATAGGTGTGTAGTGGTATCTCATTGTTTCAAGTTTTAGTTTCCTAATGATATGTGACGTGGAACATCTTCTCATGCTAATTTGCCATCTGTATGTTGTCTTTGGTGTGGTGTCTGTAAGGCTACTAGCCCATTTTTAATCAATGTACTTCATTATGGCTGAGTTTTCAGTGTTCTTTGTATATTTTAGGTAATAGCCCTTTATCAGATATGTCTTTGGCAAATACTTTTTCTCATGCTGGCTTGACTTCTCAAGAGAAATTTTTTTATGAAAATTAAAATATTACTGGACAGTTTATGTGTTATTTATGTACTAAAGTTGTTCTAAAATGTCACTCATGGGCAATAATTTACTGACATTTTTATGTGGTTTTGCAGTTTGGTGCCCATTAAATTAAAAAGAAACATGATAATGTCACATCTTCATTCCAAATTCTTGGTTCTACAAGCTTAAGATTATCTAGATTTGAGCATCCTATTGCAAGTAGCATCTTTACACAGAGAACATAATTAAGAGATTAATCGACAAAGGTTTTCTCAGAAAGCAATGGCATAATTATGACTTGTGAACCTGAAAAAGCACGAAGATAAAAATGTAGCAGAGAACACAACGTTTGGAAAATCCCCTTCCTGCTGTAGGAAATGCACATTAAACACTGTGCATTAGACATGAAGCCCAGGTAGCTTTCCTGTACATATTTTCCATCCTACCCACTACAAGCCCCGGGAGAGACAGTCTCATAAATGCCATGCTTACCTTTCCTAGTAGCAAAATGCTTAGAACAAACTGGGCACATAATGCTCAGCCAGTGTTCAGGATATTTGTTGTTGTTTTTCAGTTGCTAAGTTTTGTCTCTTTGCAACCACATGGAGTGAAGCACACCAGGCTTCCCTTCACCAGCCCCTAGAGCTTGCTCAAATTCATATCTATTGAGTCAATGATGCCATCCAACCATCTCATTCTCTGTCACCCCCTTCTCCTCCTGCCTTCAATTTTTCCAGCATCAGGGTCTTTTCCAATGAGTCAGTTCTTTGCATCAGGTGGCCAAAGTATTGGAATTTCAGCTTCAGCATCAGTCCTTCTAGTGAATATTTAGGACTGATTTCCTTTAGGATGGACTGGTTGGATCTCCTTGCAATCCAAGGGACTCTCAAGAGTCTTCTCCAACACCACAATTCAAAAGCATTAATTCTTCGGTGCTCAGCTTTCTTTATAGCCCAGCTCTCACATCCATACATGACTACCGGAAAAACCATAGTTTTGACTAGATGGACCTTTGTTGGCAAAGTAATATATCTTCTTTTGAATATGCTATCTAGGTTGGTTATAACTTTTCTTCCAAGGAGCAAGCATCTTTTAATTTCATGGCTGCAGTCAACATCTGCAGTGATCTTTGGAGTCCCCCAAAATAAATTCTGTCACTGTTTTCACTGTTTCCCCATCTTTTTGCCATGAAGTGGCAGGACCAGATGCCATGATCTTATTTTTCTGAATGTTAAGTTATAAGCCATCTTTCTCACTCCCCTCTTTCATTTTCATTAAGAGGCTCTTTAGTTCTTTTTTGCTTTCTGCCATAAGGGTGGTGTCATCTGCATATCTGAGGTTATTGAGATTTCTCCCGGCAATCTTGATTCCAGCTTGTGCTTCTTTCAGCCCAGCATTTCTCATGATGTACTCTGCATATAAATTAGATAAGCAGGGTGACAATATACAGCCTTGATGTACTCTTTTCCCTATTTGGAACCAGTCTGTTGTTCCATGTCCAGTTCTAAATGTTGCTTCTTGGCCTGCATACAGATTTCTCATGAGGCAGGTCAGGTGGTGGTCTGGTATTCCCATCTCTTGAAGAATTTTCCACAGTTTGTTGTGATCCACACAGTCAAGGCTTTGGCCTAATCAATAAAGCAGAAGTAAATATTTTTCTGGAACTCTCTTACTTTTTCTATAATCCAGTGGATATTAGCAATTTGATCTCTGCTTCTGCTTTTTCTAAAACCAGCTTGAACATCTGGAATTCCATGGTTCATGTATTGTTGAAGCCTGGCTTGGAGAATTTTGAGCATTACTTTACTAGTGTGTGAGATGAGTGCAATTGTGTGGTTGTTGGAGCATTCTTTGGCGTTGCCTTTCTTTGGGATTGAAATGAAAACAGACTTTTTCCAGTCCTGTGGCCACTGCTGAGTTTTCCAAATTTGCTGGCATATTGAGTGCAGCACTTTCACAGCATCATCTTTTAGGATTTGAAACTGCTCAACTGGAATTCCATCACCTCCACTAGCTTTGTTCACAGTGGTGCTTTCTAAGGCCCACTTGACTTCACATTCCAGGATGTCTGGCTCTAATTGAATGATCACACCATCATGATTATCTGGGTCATGGAAATCTTTTTTGTATAGTTGTTCTGTGTATTCTTGCCACTTTTTCTTCTGTTCGGTCCCTACCATTTCTGTCTTTTATTGAGCCCATCTTTGCATGAAATGTTCCCTTGGTATCTCTAATTTTCTTAAGGATATCTCTAGTCTTTCCCGTTCTATTGTTTCCCTCTATTTCTTTGCATTGATCTGAACCACAAGTTGCTGCTAAAAACTGAAAGAATAACAATGTAATGACTTTAAAAAGGTGAAGATATAAGGGATGGTCATCAAGTCATGTGACAAGGAGTGTGGGGTCACCAGTTTGCATGGAGGAGAGAGGAATAATGGTGGGATGTCCTGCGTTCAGTGTGGAAGCTGTTTGTAGAATAAATGAATATTATGCATGGAAGTCTTGATACCAGGGATGTGTAAGTGTCTTAGGTGCTATGGGTTTCTTTTCATCCTTCACAATATAGCTCTAGTGTCCTGGGCACCTCCACACTTCTAGAATTCATTCATTCATGCACTTAAACCTCTCCTCAGTTTGACCTGGAAGACTATTTCAGAATATTCTCTGGACATAGAGTGGGTCATGTTTTATTTATTTAGATGCCATCTAATCTATTTATAGCAGTTGTAACTTTAAACCTACCCTTCAAGAGTTTCCCCTACAAAGGACATGATTCATCTGAGAAATAAATAGAACAGGGATCCAACGACACTAATTACGTGAGTTCTCGCTCTAACTGTCATCAAATTATAAGCTACAGTAAGGTTCCATCCTCCACCTGGGAAAATGAAGTTACTTTGAATTATAATGGCAAATTAGGTGGTATCTTATAAAAACAGGAGAACAGGAGATAGCATAAGTAACTGAGGTCACTGTCATGTATGTTATGCCCAAATACATCCTTTTCATTTCCTGATTAAAAAATACCATATATCCCTGTTTGTGTTTAGCCTTTTTCCCACCCAAAGTATAGTGGACAAGGAGACTCAAGGAATCACAGGAATTATAACTCAAGAACATTCTACCCACTCCTTGGAAAAGGATAAATCCTGTCAATGGGATAGACTGAGCAAGAGTTGAGTTTTTCTGCCTGTAGTGTAGACGCATAAGCTTCAGAAGCAGGTGGAGTGGGTGACAAATAGCCCGGTCTCCACCCATGGCAGCTGATGTAATTCTTAAAGTCTGGTCCAGCAGTACATCACCATCTACCCACTAGAGCCTGTGGAGCAGAGATCTGTGGCCTACTAGAGAGACAATAAGGCTTTTATTGAGAGAAGCCTAAATTAGAATCTTGGTTATACCTGATTCTCTGGAGTTTTAAATTCTTTATTGGTAACATGAGTCTAACACCCCATTCCACCAAACTACTGGGATAATTAAGCTATAACACACCAAGTGCCAAGTAGCAAGCCTATTGTTGCACAAAGTTTTTTAATAAGAATCATCACTTTTCACAATCCCCCAAATTTCAATCCAAAGGGGGCTATATTACATAGTATTTTTCTAACTAACAAAATCTCAGTCAGGATTGGGCTGATCACTGGTATTTTTATAAAACACTTTCTTGTTAACCACTCCTGCTGATGTTGAGTGGAGCATATAAGATGGTTATGGAAACCATTGTGTGCTTTACACCATGAGTGATTACCAAACATGATGTCCATCCCCTGCCCCCTGTTAACTTCCATGCTAAACAATCCTATGCTTGGATGCAAGCAGAAGTTCAAATATTAATGATGTGTCCATGGTGACACAACTCTTAGACTAGATTTTGAACCCTGATCCTCTAAAACTTTTGTTGTGTTCTACCCTTCTCATCAATAACTTTGGTGGAGAATAGTCTTAGCTGTACAAAGAAGGATGTGGTTTTTATTTCTCCCCATGAAATAGGGTTTTGTGAATTTGGGGATGATTGGTTTATCTGATCAAATGTGATGAAACATTGACACAGTGGAGGAGCTCAGGTGTTCCAAGAAGTAGATGCCCCGTTTCAGAGAATCGCATTATTGCCAGAAAATATGTGGGACTTTATTTCTCAGGCCCCTTGTGTCTAGTTGTAGTTATGTGACTAATTCTCACTACAAGAGGGTGAGAGAGGCCACAATTTGTTTCTCTTCTGGTTCAGGGCTTGTAAGAAAGCCTTTTTCTTCTTTTCTGCTCTTTCCCATCTTCTTCCAGAGTCAGCAAACAGACGACAGCAAGGACCATGGACATGGGGGTGGGAGTCAAAATGGAAAGACCCAAAACGCTAGGATGAAAGCCACTTCTAGACAGAGCCTTTAGGATATTGACTTTGCACCATTACTTGACTAAAAAATGTTTCAAACCAACTTCCAAGTTATGAGATGAAACAAACTCCCAGTTATTGGACAAATAAATCCTGGGGATATAATATACAACATAATAACTGTAATTAACACTGCTGTGTGGTGAATTTGAAAGTTGCTAAGAGATTAGATCCTAAGAGTCTTCATCACTAGAAACAAAATCTTTTTTTTTGCTTTTTCTGTATCTATATGAGATGTTGCTGCTAAGTCACTCAGTCATGTCCGACTCTTTGTGACCCCATGGACTGTAGCTTGCCAAGCTCCTCTGTGCATGACATTTTCCAGGCAAGAATACTGGCGTGGGTTGTCATTTCCTACTTTTGGTATATAGTGATAGGTGTTAACTAATCTTATTGAAATAATCATTTTGCAGTATGTGAAAGTCAAATCAATATGCTGTACACCTTAAACTGGCACAATGCTTTATGTCAATTATATCTCAGTAAAACTGGATAATATAATAGGAAAAAAATTTGTTTTTAGGTTTTTAATTTTTTTTAATATTTTTATGTGGATGTTTTAAAGTCATTATAGAATTTGTTACAACATTGTTTCTGTTTTATGTTTTGATTTTCTGGCCCAGAGAGATGGGATCTCAGTTCCCTCACCAGGGATCAAACTGACTCCCCCTGCATTGGAAGGCAAAATCTTAATCACTGGACAGGCAGGGAAGTCCTGTCGTTTTGTTTTTAAATTTGCTAGTGTTTCTTCTATAGCTGAATTCCATTTCCACCAAGAATCCTAAGTTGATCAATATAGTGATACGGGATGATGCTTCATTGCTTGTGAATTGCTAGTTCTTGATGACATATGATTTGGAGAAGATTATACATCGTACATGATTATTTTAAATGGCATCTGAAGATGGCATCTGAAGCTCAGTAACATTATTCTAACAGACTGTATTAGTCAGAAGCTCAAACCTTCATTTGTGTTAGGTTTTCTTGAAAGAGGAAATATAAAGAGCCCTGTCTCACACACACACGCAGACACACACACACACACACAAGAGGAGCAAAGAGACCTGAGTTCATCCCTGGTTTTGAAACTTTCCAACCATGGCATCTTAAACTGTCAGTCCATTTCCACCTTATTTTCTTATTAATGAGAAACTAGAAATTAATATATGTCTTTGTCATGTATGTAGAGATTGGTGCCTATGCTCTCACTCACATAGTTTTAAACTGTATATATATATATGTGTGTGTATGTGTGTGTGTGTGTGTGTGTGTGTGTGTGTGTACATATATATAGCAGCAAAATATTATTACCTAGTGGTCTGTTTTATACTCATGTGATCATTACCTCAATAGACTCTTAAAACATACATGTATTGTGATGTTATAAAAATTACAGAACCTGTGAACTCAAATTATAATAACTTTGTGAAGCATGTCCTGTCATTATATTGTACTAATATTTTGGTTCCACGATAGCTGTTTTGTATTAGTAAGGCTCATAAAGAATCTTCTACCTCCTCACTTTTCATTAGTCTCCATGAATTTCTTTATAAACATGGAGAATTTTTTGCATATTTATTTATTTTGTTTGTTTCTTTGGAGTCATCATTAAGTTATACTTATGCAAGTGATTATACAATAGTGTAAAAAATTTTTAAAGCTGATTTGATTATAAATCAGATTAATATCTACCATCAAGTGTTAAAATAACCAGAACCAATAGATTACTCTCCATTGATATCGTTCAGTCACTAAGTCATATCCGACTCTTTGTGACCTCATGTACTGCAGCCCTCCAGGCTGCCCTGTCCTTCACTATCTCCTGGAGTTTGCTCAAACTCAAGTGATGCCATTCGACCATCTCATCCTCTGCCACCCCCTTCTCTTGCCTTCAATCTTTCCCAGCATCAAGGTCTTTTCAAGTGAGTCGGCTCTTTGAATCAGGTGGCCACAGTATTGAAGCTTCAGCTTCAGCATAAGTCCTTCCAATGAATATCCAGATTTTATTTCCTTTAGGATTTACTGATTTGATCTCCCTGCACTCCAAGGGACTCTCAAGAGTCTTCTCCAACACCACAGTTCAGAAGCATAAATTCTTTGGTGCTCAGCCTTTTTAATGGTCCAACTCTCACATCCATACATGACTACTGGAAAGACTGTAGCTTTGACTATATATCCTTTGTCGGTGAAGTGATGTCTCTGTTTTTTAATATGCTATCTAGATTTAACATAATTTTCCTTCCAAGGAGCTGTCATCTTCTAATTTCATGGCTGCAGTTACCATCTGCAGTGACCTTGGAGTCCAAGAAGAAAAATCAGTCACTGCTTCTACTTTTCCCCCTTCCATTTGCCATGAAGTGATGGAACCACATGCCATTATCTTAGTTTTTTGAACACTGAGTTTTAAGCCAGCTTTTTCACTCTCCATGCTGGACAGATATTCTCCAGATTCTATAATCATGGATTAGTCCTCAATAAGACTAAGATGCTGTCTGTGATGGCCTCCAGACGGTTTTGTGAGGTGTTTAGTCCACAAAATGGCCATGTGCTATCAATTAGAGTAGGCAAAGATATTTCACAAGCTGTATGTCTGTCTGTCATTTCCTCAGTCATGTCTGACTCTTTGCAATCCCATGAACTATAGCCTGCCAGGCTCCTCTACCCATGGAATTCTCCAGGCAAGAATACCGGAGTGCGTTGCCATTCCATTCTCCAGGGGATGTTCCCGCCCTGGGAATCAAACTTGGATCTCCTGCACTGCAGACAGATTCTTTACCACTGAGCCACTGGGGAAGCCCAGTTCACAAGCTACACTTTGTCATTTCTGCTGATTGATGCTTGTCAGGTCTGGGGATCAAAATCATGCCTTCAGAAAGTCTGTCCTTAGAAGCTATGACTCTGTTAGCAATAAAGGCTCCCAAAACATCACCTCATCTCCTACTGTCTTTCACCACAGCTGTATATTTTGAAAGCTATATATATTTATATAAGTTGGCCAATAAATTCATTTGGTTTTTTTAATAATATGTAATGGAAAAAAACCTGATGGCACCTTTTGGCCAACATATACACATATATACATCATATACATAACCATAGGGCCTTAAATTGACTAATGCCCTGATATGCTGTGCATTTTCTTTCACCCATAATGTATAGTCAAGTGACCATGAAACCTGGTGACCTACAGGCTTTGTTTCTTGGCATATATTCCATCCTAAAGATAATGTATGTATACTGGATTACTCTAGAGTATTTTAGGGGGAAGGCAAATCTCTGTTGAGGTTGTAAAGGCAATCCTGGAATTCTGAATTCAGTTTCTATTTCTTTTTATTTTTAACCTACTAAAGGCAGTTATTTACAATCAGCCTGAAGGCAAGAGAGTAAAGTAGAATATAGGATTAGAATGCATTTCCCCTGTAAAATGTCTGCCAGTTCTAATAGTTTATGTTAATAAAAGGACTCATCAAATTTACTCAGGTACATAATTATTTAAAATTACATGGATGCATCCATGTATCTACTCCTGCAGTACTGAAGATTTTAGCATTTATTCTTTAGAACTCAAATTTTCTCCTGTACATTGAACAGATCAAAGATAAATCATGCACTGAGGTTTCTAAGACAAACAGAATCTGACTGGCCTCAGTTCTCTCATCTGTAAAAATACACCCATGACAATTACTCTAAAGAATGTAGATTAAGTTAGACTGTAACAGTGAAAACATCTTTAAGAAAAACAAGGGAAGAGGTTTATATATCCATATGCATGCAAATCTAATTGTAGATAACATAATAAAATGATATGTATATATTTTTGAAAATATCTGTGATTTTAATAGCTAAGCTATATGTTTTCATTTACAATAACAAAAAGAAAAAATGTTTCTTCCCCAAAGGTACCAAGGATTCTGCAGGTAGCGTCACAGACTTCCAGTACACATTCAGAAGTTTTTAAACTGCAGGTTCTATCTTGCATTTTGAAATGACAGCTCTTCCCGTGTAGCAAAGCCCTCTCTGTGGAAATGACTTTCTTGAAGACTCATCTCAGCAAATGCTGTAATTTTCTCCCAGTTTGCCATTTCCCATCCCCTTTGTGTGTACTTTTCTTTGATGGAAAAGTTCCCCTCTGCAGCACAGCCTCAAAGTTTGAGCAGTTCAGCTCCTGAACAATTGTTTCTCCAAAAATATTCAAAATGCATTTTAAGATGATGGAATGTCTGTCTCTTCCTTCCATCTCCAGATAGTAGACAGTAACAGCCAAGGGGTTACCAAGGGCTCAGCAGCTTTCATCATCAGAGTCGCTGCTGTTGGCAGTGCACTTGGGGCTGGCCCAGTGCAGGAGAGCTGCTCTGTCGGGGTGGCCACCGGATGATGTGGTTAATGAGCGCAGGCCTCCTTTAAAGCGCCTGCCTTGGGATAGCTCAAACCTGTTTGCATTTTAATTGCTCTCCTAGGTGGCTGAGACTTCCTCCTGTTGCCTTTCTTCTACCAAGATTGCAAACTTCCCAGGCATGTGAGATCTCAGTACAAAATCTGTATTGAGATGTAGTTATTTCTTGGAGGCAGCTCAATGGGTAGAAAGGAGACCGCAAGGGAAGATCTGTGCTCTCCCTCTGATTCAGCTGCTTGGATGAGGCTTAGCATAGCACAAATTACTTTGCATCTGATCCTCTATTTCCTATCAGCAAAATAATGATTTTGAATTGGGTGGTTCTAAGATCCTGTTTAGCTCTAAAATCAGAGTCACTTGTATTTTTTTTTTTAGCAAAATCATTAGAGAATTAGGATCTGTGTATTCTCAACCCCAACTATATAAAGCTTTCCCTCCTGTGAAGAATTTTAAATTATAGTCTATGACACTGCTGCAGAACTGGATAGCTCTAAGACCAAATCTATAACAGTCTGTGTTTCAGTAAGGTTAAAATTTCCCTAGAACCAAACTACTATAGTTTAGCTGTCTTTTCTACATCAGCAGTTTTAACAAGACAAGCATCTTTTAGATGGCTGTGACAAGAAAACGCAGGTACTTAAGAAAATGCATGAAGGAAAAGACTGATTGATTCATCTAAAAGTATAAAAAGTAGTATTGAGTTTAAGGAGGTATGAAATCATTTTGAAGCTAAGTGAACTATAATCTCATCATAACTAAAACCTGTTATTGTCACACAAAAATGCTGATGGCTAGAGTAGAAAAGACAGGCCAACAATAGACTTAATATCGATGAGAATTTTATAAGTGCTAAAAACATTAAGACAAATAAGTAGGGAAAGAGAGACTCTAACGATGCTGAGAGTCATAGTTAATTATTTACCAAAACAGGAAATTGGAACTGTGTTTGGAAC
This sequence comes from Procapra przewalskii, assembly GCA_006410515.1. Lineage (NCBI taxonomy): Eukaryota > Metazoa > Chordata > Mammalia > Artiodactyla > Bovidae > Procapra > Procapra przewalskii. The sequence goes on along the minus strand of SJYF01000790.1, from coordinate 3,431,569 downwards.
AGACTGTCCACCACACTTCATTGCAAACATATTTGGAAATGTACAAAATGAAGCCATAAGAACTAGAAGCAATTAAGGGAATATTTATCCACCAGAGCGATGCAGAAGGACTTCTAAGGATATGATCGATAGATCTGTAAATCTGAAATCCAGTCTGTTACAACATTACATGAAAAAAAATGAAAGGACCCACAATCCGTCGCTCTCCACTCATGCTGTGATGCCGTGGGTGTCAGCTGGCTACTGGTTTCTTTGTGCTGATTTTTCTTGTGCTGGATGAACAGCATCGGGGTGCTTATTCCTTCATTGAGGAAGACCTGGTTTGTTTCTAGTGTTTGTCCCTCCAGATAAAGTCACTGTAAATATTGAGGAACATGTTGTGTATGTGTGTCTGTGTGTGCCGTGTTGCTATATTTCCTTTCTTTTGTATAAATACCAGGGACCTGATTCTGTGGGCTGCATGTCACGTGTAAGCTTGACTTATAAGAGGCTGTCAGGCCTTTCTTCTAAGTGGCATATGTAGCATTGTAAACCCACACCAACAATGTTCCATGTGCCCTGTATTCTTGCTAAAATTTTGTGTTATATTCTTTTTTTCTTTTTGGATAGTCTAATGATGTACATTCCACAGCAATTTTAAAGTGGACTTCTCTGATTTCTAAAGCTGGGGAGCAACAAGTGAAAAGTTGCTCCTTATAAAGACTCCAGTCTTCTTCCCTGGAGAATTTCATGAACAGAGGAGCCTCATGGGCTACAGTCCACGGGGTCTCAACGACTCAGACAGGACTGAAGGGATTGAGCACAGATACCAAGTCTAATTTAACATTTTAATTGTCATTAATTGCTGTGATTTGTCTAAGAAAACTTAGCCAACACTCAAGTCATGAAGATTTTATTCTATCTTTTTCTCTAAAGCTTTATGATTTTATATTTTATGTTAGATCTTTTATCTACCAAAGCTTTATGATTTTATATTTTATGTTAGATCTTTTATCTACCTTGACTTAATCTGTGTGGCAGGTATGACTTGGGGGTTAGGTTTCTTATTTATTTATTTTTTTAAATGGATCTTTAGTTATCACAAATAGACAAGAAAGAGACTTTTCTTTCTCTACTGGGTTATCTTAGCACCTTTGTCAAAAGTCCCACGTGTGGGTCCGTCTCTGAACCCTCTGTCCTGCTCGGTTTATCTAGTTGTCATTTTTCATGTCAGCTCCAGTCTGTCTGGGCTTCCCTGAGAGCTCAGTTGGTAAAGAATCTGCCTGCAATGCAGGAGACCCTGATTCAATTCCTGGGTCAGGAAGATCCCCCGGAGAAGGGCTTGGCTACCCACTCCAGTGTTCTTAAGCTTCCCTTGTGGCTCAGCTGGTAAAGAATCTACCTGCAATGTGGGAGACCTGGGTTCAGTCCCTGGGTTGAAGAGATCCCCTGGAGAAGGGAAAGGCTACCCACTCTAGTGTTCTGGCCTGGAGAATTCCATGGACTGTATGGTCCACGGGGTTGTAAAGAGTCAGACACGACGGATTAGGCCAGTCTGGAACCTCTGTGGCTCCAGAGTAAATCTTAAAATCAGACAGTGTAAGATTCCCCATTCATTTGCCAAGCTTGCTTTGGTTTTTCTGTCTCTCTCTGTGTGTAACGGTTTAATTTTGACAATAATATCCTACTGGATTATTAACACATGTTACCTTTTTGCACATCTCCTGCGCCCACTCTCTTACTTTCCCATCTTGCAGTCACATCAAAAACTAATTAAATGCATCCAGCTCCCTGTCTCAGGTACTGACTTGCAAGTGTGGGCAAATGAGGCCGTTCTGTGTCTGTTTACCCTCAGTGATTTCATGTCATTCTTAACATGTGCTTCTCTCAGTATTTTCATATATTATAAACATACTTCTAGAAACGTGTTTAAATCTCTACCAAGATTACCGTTTAAATTAGGAGTCAGAAAGTCTTGGATGTAGAGCATTTCTACTTAGTATCTGAATTTCCATGAAAACCTTATTTAATTATGATATATTTCTATATTTTAAAAATTAACATAATTGCCTATGTTGTACCCAGTCACAAATGTTATATACAAATTGTGTGACAGAGGGGGGTTCAGGATGGGGAACACGTGTATACCTGTGGCGGATACATGTAGATGTATGGCAAAACCGATACAACATTGTAAAGTAATTAACCTCCAATTAAAATAAATAAATTTATATTTTTAAAAAATTTAAAAATAATAAAATAAAAATAAAATAATCTCTACCCCCCCAAAAAAGAAATAAGACCGTATATATAAGATGACTTAAAACTGCATTTTGTGACACAAATATAGAGGAAGATTGACTTAATTAACCTTTGAGAATAACTCATTTTCTACATATTTCCTACAAATAACAAGTGAAAAATTTAGTAAGCAACTAGGTTTACAAATACATGCTTGTTTTTCACATGAAAAATGGGTATCCTGGAATATTGACAAGGTCTCTTTCCATTTCAAAAATATTTCCCATCTCCTTCTCCTACCAAATATCTTCATGTGCCATGTAGATCATTCCAAGACATGTCCATGAAAGTGAGAAACTTATTTTTTTTAATTACAACTTAAAACACCTCTGTGAAGACTCTGCAGAAGTGTGAAGTGTAAAGCGCTACGTGATTTGTAATAACTCATTCTGAATCCAGGGTCCAAGACTTCCTTTCCTATACAGAACACATACTGCTGTCTGCAAAGATGTATGTGATGTAAGTCTGGTGAGTTCTTTTGTTGTCTCAGTTAAATTTCTGCCTCAGATCCCTTCCCATAGCTCTACTCTGCTGCATACCTGGACAGCAAGCATCTCTTCCTTCTCCTCCTTCAAAGCCTATAGACAATCAAAGATGATTGTTATTTCACCTTTTCTTTTCTTCCACAACCCCTACGATTTCTATTTGCTTTTCTAAGTGGCGAGAGACTTCCCAAGCTGAAGGGAATCCAAGATAAGTCTTCCTATCCTGGTCTGAGAGGACAGAACATGATAATATCCCAACTCTAACTCATTTTTCATACATTTGAGTTCCTACAAGCTGCTGGATTGATGCTATGCTCTGGTGGCTCTAGCTCTGATATGATCCTGGCTTCCTGTCCAGGCAATTCTTTAAAGTCAAACATATGCAGTCAGTGACTATCATATTTTTATAGATGTTTTGGTGACTTTGGGGAAGCCAGATGAAGATGTTAACCCATTAGTAAGTAATGGGTGTGTATGGCAGGAAGCATTTACACAAAAGCAAGGTTAATCATTACTCATATTGGGGGAGAAGTAGGGAAGAGGATCTTTATATAAAACATGCCAAAAAACAGCCACCCGATTATCCAGAGGAGTGATTCTCCTAGTGTCTGCTCCCCAGTCTGCCACCAGCCAGCAGGACATGGATCTAAATGGCACTGAGATTTGAGAGAGGATGAGGGCTCAGGAATCATGCAGTGTGAGAGATTAAAGAAGCATCTTGACTGGAGCATCGTTGAAGCATAGTTCTAATGAAATTCTGCTGCTCCTGATAAGATTATCAGCTTATGTTTAGCTTATTTTTGACATTATTAAAAGACAGGGATATATTACTGTTAATCTAGCAATTAAAACAAATACCAAAAAATAGCTTTTTGTTGTATGCCATCTTATAAACACTGGCTCTGTGTTCAGTCACTCAGTCATGTCTGACTCTTTAGCAACCCCATGGACTGAAACCCACTAGGCTCCTCTTTCCGTGGGATTTTTCTGGTAAGAATACTGGAGTGGATTGCCATTTACTCCTCTGGGGATCTTCTCAACCCAGGGATCTGCATCTCTGGCACCACAGAGGGATTCTTTACTGGCTGAGTCATCGAGGAAGCTGAAGTGTTAGTTGCTCTGTGGTGTCCAACTCTTGGTGACTCCATGCACTGTAGCCCTCCAGGCTCCTCTGTCCTTGGGATTTGTCAAGCAAGAACACTGGAGCGGGTAGCTATTCCTTTCTCCAAAGGATCTTCCTGACACAGGAATCAAACCTGGGTCTCCTGCATTGCAGGCAGATTGTTTATTGTTTGAGCCACTAAGAAAGTCCTATAGAAACTGAAGGTGAAGTCATAAGGACTCTCCACTTCCCTGTATAGCTTTATTATCAAAAGTAGTTAAGGACCCAAAGACAGAGGCTAATGTTCAAGTTCCTTCTACTTTCCAAGCTTTAAGAAAACCTTCTATTATATAAATTACGTTATTTAATCTCATCATAATTTGAAGTGTCGTTCATGGTCAGGTTTCAAGGAAATGAGCTCCAAATCTTAGTACTTGACCAATTCCTTCTCCTCCAGAGATTGCATTCACTTGCTTTTTGTGGGGGTTAAAAAATGAATATCAATTATCTGTAAGATTAAAAAGAACACATTCTAAAGGTTAACCAAAGTGGCATGAATATTGCTTAAGCTGGTTTTGACATCGCACCTTTTTCTTACTTTGTTATACATTATCACTGATGGCTGCAGTGGAAACTCTTCAGATCACAGCCACACAAAACAAGAATTCAGAGGCTGCCGTCTTCCTTGAGTAGGTAAAGTGACAGAAGATGGATTCTTCTATCATCTCACCAAAGAATTGCTTATTCTATTCAGATTTATAGTGTCTGCAGAACAAGAATGCTGTCGCTCATAATGTTGCTGGCCATTATTTATTTATCGGTCCAGGCAGGATTTGTAATTCACAGCACCCTGGACAGCTGCCATTTCTCCCTCCCCATCAGTCATTCCCGCTTCTTCTGTTAATGTGTAGGCTTTCCTTTGAACCTCACCATCTCCCACTCATTCTACATAGTTGGCTTGTATTTGACCCTTTCTTGTCAATTCCAGAAGGGGATATCGGAGCCAGACTTTAGACCCAAAGATTGACCATAGAACATCATTTTTTTTAGAGGCTGTGCCCTGCCCCCTTCCCTCCTGTCACACCTGTATTTGGTGCAAGGCCACTTCATAGGTTGAAAAGGCAGAGTAATAACAGTAAGACACTGCAGAAGAGCTTGTACATCAGGATTTGTGGTGGTGACAGGCTGCCAGAATGTGGCTTGAGAGGAAACAGAGGAAGCATTTCTACAAGTAACTAAAAACATAAGCATCCATCTTACACACACACACACACACACACACACACACACATCCTGGCATTTAATCAAATGTATTCCATTGTTTGCATCAAATGCTAGGCGAATAATCGTTCAGTTCAGTCACTCAGTTGTGTCCGACTCCTTGCGGCCCCATGAAGCACAGCACGCCAGGCCTCCCTGTCCATCACCAGCTCCCGGAGCTCACTCAACTCACATCCACCGAGTCAGTGATGCCATCCAGCCATCTCATCCTCTGTCGTCCCCTTCTCCTCCTGCCCCCAATCCCTTCCAGCATCAGAGACTTTTCCAATGAGTCAACTCTTCACATGAAGTGGCCAAAGTACTGGAGTTTCAGCTTTAGCATCATTCCTTCCAAAGAACACCCAGGACAGATCTCCTTTAGAATGGACTGGTTGGACCTCCTTGCAGTCCAAGGGATGCTCAAGAGTCTTCTCCAACATCACAGTTCAAAAGCATCAATTCTTCGGTGCTCAGCTTTCTTCACAGTCCAACTCTCATGGACCTTTGTTGGCAAAGTAATGTCTCTGTTTTTGAATACGCTATCTAGGTTGATCATAACTTTCCTTCCAAAGAATAAGCATCTTTTAATTTCATGGCTGCAATCACCATCTGCAGTGATTTTGGAGCCTCCAAAAATAAAGTCTGACACTGTTTCCACTGTTTCCCCATCTATTTCCCATGAAGTGATGGGACCAGATGCCATGATCTTCGTTTTCTGAAAGTTGAACTTTAAGCCAACTTTTTCACTCTCCTCTTTTATTTTATCAAGAGGCTTTTTAGCTCCTCTTCACTTTCTGCCATAGGGTGGTGTCATCTGCATATCTCAGGTTATTGATATTTCTCCCAGCAATCTTGATTCCAGCTTGTGCTTCTTCCAGCCCAGCGTTTCTCAGAATGTATTCTGCATATAAGTTAAATAAGCAGGGTGACAGTATACAGCCTTGACGTACTCCTTTTCCTATTTGGAACCAGTCTGTTGTTCCATGTCCAGTTCTAAATGTTGCTTCCTGACCTGCCTCTTTCAGAGTTTTCCACAGTTTATTGTGATCTATATAGTCAAAGGCTTTGGCACAGTCAATAAAGCAGAAATAGATGTTTTTCTGGAACTCTTGCTTTTTTGAATATCCAGCAGATGTTGGCAAGTTAATCTCTGGTTCTTCTGCCTTTTCTAAATCCAGCTTGAACATCTGGAATTTCATGGTTCACGTATTGCTGAAGCCTGGCTTGGAGAAATTTGAGCATTACTTTACTAGCCTGTGAGATGAGTGCAATTGTGTGGTAGTTTGAGCATTCTTTGGTGTTGCCTTTCTTTGGGATTGGAATGAAAACTGACCTTTTCCAGTCCTGTGGCCACTG
>SJYF01000790.1:3403778-3416316 GCA_006410515.1 Procapra przewalskii | reverse complement strand
AATGTAGGTCCTTAATTAAAGAAAAATATCTATTGATATGAAAACCTAGATATGAAGAAAGAAAAGGTACATGCTTAAGATAAATTCTTAACATTCTGACATAAAATTCGCAAAATATCAAACTTGGGGTTACATGTTTATTTTGATTGCATTATATTGTGTGAATAACTCAAAAGTGTCCATTCCTTCCAAAGTAAGTAGCTTTAGTAGATGTCCTGTAGTATGTTAAGTGAGTTTATTACAGTATGTTAAGCATTTTTTATAATTTTTATTTCTATATAAAATCAGGAGAAAAGGGGATCTTTGATGAGTATTTCTGTGAGCAACAATTTGCTCCCTATATAACTTATATCTGATTGACCAGTCGGAGAAGGCAATGGTACCCCACTCCAGTACTCTTGCCTGGAAAATCCCATGGATGGAGGAGCCTGGTGGGCTGCCACCTATGGGGTCGCACAGAGTCGGACACGACTGAAGTGACTTAGCAGCAGCAGCAGCAGCTCATGAAAACTACTTAGAAATATAGTGAGGAAGCACATAAGTTAATGGATAGTCCCATAATCAGATTTCAGGTAGTAACTAGTAACAGACATGTGTTTCCTGAATTTCTTTGTCTGTTGCCTTTTAAGTTCCCTTGGTACATGTAGGATCCAGTTGGAGCTGGTGAAAAGCAGTACAGTCTCAGCACTGGAGACTCAGTCTACACGCATTATCTCTACATTCTCCACAGAACAGTTAGGACTTTCTCATTCACATCGTTGCTTATACATATTTTAAAATCACAGTTTTTAAAAAGACATGCATACAAACCACAAGAGATGTCTATTAGATCAGATTTTAGCTAATATAGAATTATTTAATACACTAGGAAGAGATTGAAAATCATGTTGATATAATTCACTTAGCAAATAGAAATGACTGCTGTTCAATAAACCACATTCCATCAGGTATTTTACCCCAGTTTACTCATTAAATTATTAAAATGACACTAGGCAATGCCCACATATTCATGAGGAGAAAGCTGAACCTCCAAGACCTTAAACAAGGTACCCCGGGTATCAGAGCCACTAATTGGCAAAATCGGTCTTGAGATAATGCTCTGCTTTACCTCAAAGCCGACAGATTAGTCTGCTGAATCTGCCTGGCTTGTAAACTTGCTGACAGGACCTTTTAAATTTTTCAGATTGCTAAAGGAAATCATTTCAGTTGAGTTAATTTCCTCAAATTGTCTCTTAAAAGGAGAAGGAGTTTGTAAATTTTTCCTTGTGCTTTCCTAAAGTCAGTTATTTTTAAAACAGAAAATATTCTTCCTCAATGGTTTACACAGTAATACTCTGTTGCCACTGGTAAATAAAATTGTCATAAATATTAGTGAATTACATGTGTGCATTTTAATAAAGGCTAGACTTCATGTTCACCCATTGCCTACACCAACATGAGTTGATTACAGCAACTGTGTTTTCTTTCTCTTCTTCCTCCCTCACCAGTGTCCATGAAATCCAAGACCAAAGAGTTTCCTTTAATATTCCCAGGCATTAAAACTTTTTTATATAACTATTTAAGCTGTTTTCTTCAGTGTCCTAATACTTCTAATATAGCAATTGAGTTGCTTTACTCTGGCACTGAGATATATCATTTATCACACTCTTAATTTTGACGCCACCAAAGGAGCTTACGATGTTCTTCTGACTCTAAGGTACTCCAGTGCCTCAAACACCGTAAACCCTTGCATTTTGCAGAGCTGTTTAGAGGGGCGCTGTCTTCGCCTCTTCCGTACTTCGCTGCCTCTTCCATCTCACTGTCACCAGCAATCTCTGGTCTTCCCTTACTGCTTCTTGCCCAGAGCCCACTTTGATGTTTAGTGCAGCCTCAAGTCCCTGGTAGCTCAGATGGTAAAGAATCTAAGTGCAGTGCAGTTTAATCCCTGGGCCAGGAAGATCCCTTGTGAAGGGACTGGCTACTCACTCCAGTATTCTTGCCTGGAGAACCCATGGGCAGAGGAGCCTGGTGGGCTGTAGTCCAGGGGTCACAAAGAGTTGGACAAGACTGAGCAACTGACTCTTTTCTTTTTTTCAGGGAGAAATATTCCAAGCCTTCTTTTCCCCAGCAACCCATGCAGTCAACAGTGATTTTTGTTTATCTGTCTGGTTTTCCAATGTGAGCACTTTATCATCCATGAAGGAATCGTGACAGAACCTTCTCGTACCAGTATAAAAATCAACCCAAATATTTCATTCAGTCAAATTGCTCCCTGTCTCTCCATGCAGGAACAGTCTTCCCATGAGAGCACAGAGGACTTAGTGTTCTGCGTGGTGTTCTCAACGTCATCACTATTAATAGTGATTAAAATTGTAAAATGATTTTTAAGTGTTGGAACACAGAAAAAAAAAAGCCATCCTTGTAATGTTACAAGAGTCTTCATTATAATTCTCCACATACCCACTCCCTCACCAGGGTCACTTGGCTTTTACATTGTTGTTATTTTAGGTTATATTCAATCTTGTATCTGACTTTCTTTTAGCTTTGCTTTTGAAAAATTCAGCTTTATTGAAATAATTTATGTGCATTAAATTGCATTATTTAAAAGGATGCCTTTGAGATGCATGCATACTCGGGGTATTATTATCATAGACCAGGTATAAAGTGTTTCCCTCAAAAGAACTTAGGTGGTCCAGCCTGCTCTCCACCTAGCCCCAGGTCACCAGCAACCTGCTTGATGTCACCATCAATTAGTTTAAATTTTCTAATTTACATAGCAGAATCATATGGTGTGGGCTTCCCAGGTGGCTCAGTGGTGAAGACCCTGCCTGTCAATGCAGGAAAACAGGAGAAGCAAATTCAGTCCCTGGGATAGGAAGATCCCCTGGAGGAGGTAACGGCAACCCACTCCAGTTGCCTGGAAAATTCCATGTACAGAGGAGCCTGGTGGACTACAGTCCATGAGGTCACAAAGAGTCAGACATGATTTTGTGACTGAGCCCAGCACAGCACAAATCATATGGTGCACACTGTTTCAACTGGCTTCTCTTAATAAGCAGACTGGTTATGTGTATCAGTGGCCCATTCTTTTATTACTAGGTAATGTTCTGTTACATAGTGTTTGCTGCATTTTTATAGGCATTCACTGGTTCTTACACATTTGTTTACAGTTTAGAGTTATAAATAAGCATGTGTGCACAGTATTTTGGGGGTATATGCTTTTATTTCTCTTGGGAAATAAAAAAATGTGAACTGCTGAAGTAAATACTAAGAGCATATTTAATTTCTTAAGCAAGTGTCAGAGTATTTTCCACAGTTGCTGTAGTTTAAATTCTCATCAGTGTGTATGAGAGTTCCAGTTGCCCCCTGTCCTTGTTAACGCTTGGCATTGTTGGGTTTTTAATTTGATACATTCTAATGGATGTAGTGTTCTTGCCTGGAGAATCCCAGGGATGGGGGAGCCTGGTAGGCTGCTGTCTATGGGGTCGCACAGGGTCAGACACGACTGAAGGGACTCAGCAGCAATGGATGTAGAGTGGCATTTATTTGAGGTTTCAATTTGTATTTTCCTGATAATAAAGATAGTAAATAAACTTCATATGCTTATTAGCCATTCTTGTATCTTCTTTTGAAGAGCATCTGTTCAAATGTTTCCCCATTTATTTTACTGTCTTCATATTGTTGAGTTGTAAGCTGCTGCTGAGTCGCTTCAGTTGTGTCTGACTCCGTGCAACCCCACAGACAGCAGCCCACCAGGCTCCCCCGTCCCTGGGATTCTCCAGGCAAGAACACTGGAGTGGGTTGTCATTTCCTTCTCCAATGCATGAAATTGAAAAGTGAAAGTGAAGTCACTCAGTCGTGTCCGACTCTTAGCGACCCCATGGACTGAGGCCCACCAGACTCCTCCATCCATGGGATTTTCCAGGCAAGAGTGCTGGAGTGGGGTGCCATTGCCTTCTCTGTGAGTTGTAAGAGTTCCATATAAAAATCCCTTATCACATATGCATATTTTTAAAAGGGATCCCATACTGTGGTTTGACTTTTTCTTTATAGTGCTTTCATAGTACAAATTTATTGATGTAGTTCAGCTTATCAGGTTCATCGATACTTAATGCATTTTTTACCCATCTTCCAAAATCCTTGCTAAAGAGAGTTCTGAAGTTTTTCCTTGCATTTCCTTCTAGAAAATTTGTAGTTTTAGATTTTTATATTTCAGTCCAGGATCCATTTCACATGAATTTGTTCTCCCACCATTTTCTTGTTGAAAATGCTTTTCTTCTCCCAGTGACTTTTCCTGGCACCTCACCAGTCACTTGTCCGAGTCTGTGGATTTATTTCTCCTCTAAGTGATCTTGATTAGTCTACCTGTCTCTATTTCAGTCAGTGTGCCACTTTCTGGTTTCTCGAATCTTCACAAGTCTTAAAATGAGCCCATTTAAATACCTCAAATTTGTTTTTTTAAAAAATTGCTTTCACTATTCTAGGTCATTTGGATACATATAAACATTAGAATAAGTTTGACAGTTTACACAAAAGTCTGTTTGAATTTTTATTGTGATTGCCTTGAACCTGTATATCAATCAATTTATAGACCAATGACAAATAACAAATACTGAGGCTTCCCGACCGTGCCTACATCTCTATAAACACTCTGCATTGATGTCAGTGCAGAGGTCTTGTACTTCATTTGTTGTGTATTCCAAAATGTATAATGTTTTTTGATTCCAGTTTAAAGAGAATTATTCATTATTTTTCAGTTGTTTGCTGCTAGAACACACATTTTTGTATTAACCTTATAACCTTACTAAATTCACTCACTAGTTCTAGTACATATCTGTAGATTGCTTATGATATCTTGAATAAACAAGCTTGACATCTGCAAATAAAGACATTTGTTTGAGATAAATCTACCCTTAATACAAAAAAAAGGTACATTATTTTTGAGCACATAGTACATTTAGGATTCATCCAAGATTACAAGCTAGAGGCTCATAAACACCAGGGCATACTTTTCCAAATTAGGAATGGTCTCTGGTCCTGCTACCCAATAAGAGGCTAGGCAGTGTACTCAGTCACTCAGTCATGTCCAACTCTTTGGGACCCCATGGACTGTAGCCACCATGCTTCTTTGTCCATGGAATTTTCCAGGGAAGAATACTGCAGTCGGTTGCCATTCAATTTTCCATGTGATTTAATCGACCCAGGGGTCGAACCTGTGTCTCTTGCATTGGCAGGTGGATCCTTTTACCACTGCCCCAACAACACCCTCCTTTAAAAATGAGTGCCAGCCTCACTGGCTCCAAATATCCTTTGATCTGTGCACTGCCATGATGTTTCTCCTCATTATTACCCTTTACTTTGGGGTGAAGGAATTTTGCTTTCCTTGTTGTCAGCTAGAATGTTACCCACCAGGCTCCTCTGCCCATGAGATTCTCCAGACAAGAATACTGGAGTCGGTTGCCATGCCTTCCTCCAGGGGACTTTTCCCACCCAGGGATCAAACCTGCGTACTGTGCCTCTCCTTCATTGGCAGACAGATAGAGACTGTGCCACCAGGGAAGCCCTGTTCTCAAATTAACAGTCATAAAATATGCACTGTTTTTCAACAGTGAAATCAAAACTGTGTTTCTAAGAAGAAACATGAGAAAGTTTGCAATCATTGGTTTTCAAACATATCATAATTATTTTATAAAACTGAGGGATGCAGGGCTTTGAGACTTTTCTTTGAACTGAACTTTTATAAAGAGAAAATGTCTACTTCTCAGTAATGTGAGTTGGAGGCATAGTATCTGCCTTTTATTATGCAGTGAGGATCATCTTTTTAGTCTTCACAGTCTTATGTGATGGAATTTTGGATTATCTCTGCCAAAGGTTTTCAAGCAGTAAGTAAATTATATTACATTATTTGGAGCTGTGTTTGCACACAAAGTTATTGAGGTAGGGTTTCTTTTTGAAATATTAAACTGAAATATACAAACTAATAAAATGTTATGCATCAATTATACCTCAACCTTAAAAATAAAGAGACAACAACAAAAAAAAAACTATGTGTGTTAATTGCTTAGTCATGTCTGACTCTTTGCAAACCTATGCACTGCAGCCCACCAGGTTCCTCTGCCCATGGGGATTCTCCAGGCAAGAATACTGGAGTGGCTTGCCATTTCCTTCTCCAGGGGATCTTCCCAACCCAGGATGGAATCCAGGTCTCCCACATTGCTGGCGGATTCTTTATCATCTGAGCCACCAGGGACTAGGAGAGAATGTAATTAGGAATTAATGCTCTCTTTAAAAAAAATTACATATGTGGTATAAGCAACATTTATGTGATTATCTAAGTTTAAACATAGTAATGCAAAATTTTACTAAAATTTATTCCGTGAATTTCTAAATAGCGTGTATAATACTTAGTTAAGGATATTAAATAATTTCATGGGTTTCCAAAATTCAATACATTGCAAAACTTAATTACAAAAGATAGAATTCCCGTTACAGTCTATCCTAGCATAAATATATTCTAATATTCCTCAGTTTTAGAATTACAGTAATGATTTATTCATTCAGGTACTAGAGTAAGAGATGAAATGCTTTTTTGGAAGTCACAAATATACACATGGGCTCTTCACTGAGGTGTTGTAGTTCTCTCGTATATAGATTAATGGCTTCTTTTCTTTTTTAATTTGTTTCCTTTGATTATAAATGCTTTGAGCTCTGATTTGCTGGATCTCTATTTGTTTGGGTAACAGTTTTAAGAAGACACATTGACTGCCAGGTCTGATTTTTTTCCACACTGCCCCATCTCATTGTGACTGTGTAGAGACATTTAGTGAGGGGATAAATCTGGCTTCTGGACAGGGTATAAAAAAAAAAAAAAAGCCTCTGAAGTTTTAACTAACTGTGTTCATGAGTCAACTGCTTGAACTAAATGCCACCCCATCTTAGATGGTATTAATTGTCACTGGGTCTAAATGTTAAAATCAATGCATAAAGAACCATAAAGAAGCTGAAGATTGCACACACCGAGGTGATGATGGATGTCCAGATGGGAAAATGAACCATAAATGTTGATTTTTGGAAATAGATGTCTTACAAGGGACCTAGCAGCTGCCTTTAAATCATGAGTGTTAAGTGTGGAATTAGTCCAAAGGGCAGGGCTGAGATTGGTCTATGAAACTTCTGTAAGTCATGGACTCACCAGGGGGAACGCACTCTTTCCTTGGCTTGTGTAGAACTGGAGCCCGGCTATCCTGGGAGATAGTGTCCAATGGGGTCTCAGTTAATTCTCAGCTAGGGTAGGTAACCATATTTACCACTTCTGCCTAGATGCCCATCATCTCTATAAAAAGGGAAGAACATGGAGCCAATCTGCCAACCTGGAGCTCACTAGGATGAAAACTATGTTATAATATCCAAGAGTCGTGTAAATTTCAGATGACACTACCATAAATGGGGATGTCTCTTTAGTCATAGCTTTGCACCAAAACTGCGTTTGTGCTAATGAGGTGACTTTCTGAATGGGAACCAACCTTGAATAGAGAGTTGGAACTTCCGGTCCAATCCCTGATTTCCAGGGAGGGGAGAGTGTCTAGAGGTTCATTTAATTGCCAGTTGTGATGAGTTAAACAGTCATGTCTGTGTGACGAAGTCTCCATAGAAAGCAATAAAAGGATGGGGTTCAGAGAACTTCCAGGTTGGGGAATAAGATCCCCATGCCATTTTCTCCCGCCTGCAGTTCCCTCCACACTCAGCTGCCAGGTTCCGTGGTGCTTCTGCTGACATCTCACCTGCCAGCCTCTCTAACTTTGCTACTCACCGTCCTCACCTCCCAGGAATTTAACTTTGCAGCTGAATTTAACTTTCCACCTCTTTTCCATCTAACCCTTGAAGTCCTCAACCTCCAGGCAGTGAAGAGTTACTGTGCTTTCTTAGCCAACTGTGTGGCCATTGAAAACACTCTGCTCCCTGAAAACTCTGAACCCCATATCTTCCCACCAGTCTCAAGAGCTGCTGTAAGTCAGAGAATAATTAAAATGTGCATATTTAAAATTCTTTCAACTTCCTATCAGAAACATTCTGGATTCCACATTTGATTTTTACTTTTTCATTCTGAGAATAATACTTTCCTGTTTGAAACCATAGCCCAGAGTTTAGAGCATACACCATTAATTCTGGTTGGAATCATTCTTGTGGGCCTTGGGTTGATTAGTCAACAACTTTGAAGCAGATCGCAAGACATGATCCATAACTGGAAGCTGTCCCTTCTTCTTCGTGGAGGTTCAGCGAGGTGTTTGATACCTGAAAAGATGTTCCTCTAGAAGTGACATGAGAATTTAGTTGACGGTTTTTCACATCATTGACATTCTCACTAGATCATGTGTCTTTGCACTGAAGAAAAAAAAAACCTGAGAGACATTTTAGACTCAGTACCAGTGAATGCAAAAGATGTTGGGTTACTAAAATAAATGAAAGATTCTGGTTTCATCCAAGGCTTGTCATGTAGATAATATCAGATAATGAGTTTTTTGAAAATGAATGAGTTCATACTGTCAAATCTATGCCTATAAATATAGCCATGATGCCATAGCATTCTTCTTATATTTTCCTTTTAATCTTTATCAGTCTCTCTCAAGTCTGAAAACTAGATCCCTATGCCTAGAGTTAAATTTATTGATTATTTTCAGGAGTAGTGATGTATGAGGTACCAAGAGAGATACGGAAGGGTTAGATGGATCTCTCGACTTCCCACTCACCTGCTTTATTAAACCTTTTGTTTTCTTTCTATATTGGATTTCTATGTATAGGCTATATGGATATTTTTTAAGTGCTTTATCTAAGCAACTTCATTTTGTGTTTTGTAGAGTTGAAGTGTAAAGAGGCAACTTAACCTAGGTCATGCAATTGATTTATTAATGTCTCTGTTCAAAAAGGAAGATTCAAGGCTGGTCACAGAAATACCTGTGAGACATCATGGAATGTAAGAAAGATAGAAAAGGTGATGGGGTAAGAAAACCAACGTGTGTTTAATAGACATTTTAGAAGCTAGGAGTTCTCTGTTCACAGGCTCTCTTTTCCATAGTATGATCCTACAGCTTCCACCATGTAAATGTGATCGAGACCACAGAAGAATGAACCAGAGGTAGTCCATGCTTTCCCTCCTGAGAACTGAGACTTATTCCACTTAGTTTCAGGAGTGGATTATAAGATTATGGGACTATGGATATAACCTGGGGGGAGGACTTTTGTGTTATCTTTTATTTCTTTTGTATATTGGATTTTAGGTAAGATTTTTTTTTTTTTTGGAAAAAAGAGCTACATGATTGTTAAAGAAACAACTATCAAAATATAATTATTTAGGACATTAAAAAACTGATGTCAAAGAAGTACCTGTGTGCATTCTCAGTGCTGTATGACTCTTTGCAACCCCATGGACTGTAGCCCAGCAGGCTCCTCTATCCATGGGATTCTCCAGGCAAGAATACTGGAGTGGGTTGCCATTCCCTTCTCTGGGGAATCTTCCTGACCCAGGGATCAAACCCAGGTCTCCTGCATTGGCCGATGTGTTCTTTACCAATGAGCCACTTGGGAAGCCATTAAAGAGGTGATCTAAATTAATTCACATATTTTATTTACTAAGTTCTGTCTTACTTAAAAAAAAAAACAAGAGAATCTAGAAAGTATAATAAAATGCATACACAGAAATGAAAAGCCTTTTGGTTTCAGAGATAATTGGCAAGAATGATTGACTTGGTTCCGAATGGCTCCCAAAGACCAATTGTAACTAGACATTTCTGCCCTTAATTTTCTTCAAGTACTCAGATTCCCTATAATAATTCTTCTGAAGCTGGATTGAAGACTTTAATTAGTCATCTGGCAAGCATTACTAACTAAAGCCGTATGCAATCTTTATATTATGAAGCTTACATCGTTGTTAGAGGTTGGATACAAGGGGATCTTATGGAACCAAAGAGAAAGAGGAAATAGAATAAATTACATTGCTCTTATGAAAAAAAAAAGGAATATTCAAAATAAGCACAACTATTCTCTATAATTATAATAGAGAAATATATCCCCTGGGTCTTCACAGAATAAGCCATGTATAATATGGCAAATATTATCTTCAGGAACATCCTTATAATAATAAATGCAACAATGAGTTTCACAGGGTTATATTTATTAAATTTCTTAATATAAACCAACCACATAATATCAAAGGGAAAGTTAATAAAAGCAGTTCAGCGTGGGTGGTCCTGGCATACATCCTTGATACAAAGAGTAATGATTCTGTGAGAAACCAGGTCAACTGATTCTTAGTTTATTGCCCTGTTTTTCTCCCTACATCTTATATGAGGGAAAGCCAGATACGTATTGGAGAGAAACTGGGACAGCAAGAGACAAGCTGACTTCCAGGTGATGTTTACATGTCAGTGCTATGTCCTAGATTGGTGCATTCACACACTCACAGATGCATACACTGACTGTACCTGGTATGGGAAGAAGAATCAGTCTTTTGGCAAGATCTAAAATATATTGACAAACATAAGATTGGTCTATTTTTAATTTTTTGAAGCACCTCCATACACTTTCCCATAATGGCTGCACCAATTTACATTCCCTCCAAGTGTACACGTGTTCTAAGTTCCCCACATCCTCCCCATCACTTCTTATTGTGTGTGTGTGCGTGTGTGTGTTTTAACAATAGCCATCCTGACAGACATGAGATGATATCTTATTCTGATACTGATTTACATCCCCCTGATGATTAGTGACACTGAGTATATTTTTTCATATATCTGTTGGCCATTTGTGTGTCTTTGGAGAAATGTCTATTCAGAACGTTGCCCAAATTATAATCAGGTTTTTGATTTTTCACTCTTGTAAAGAAAAGGAGTTCCTTTTCTGTTTTGGAAATTAATGCTTTATCAGATATATATTTTGTACATATTTTTCCCTGCTCTTTGGGATGTCTTTTCACTCTTTGATTATTTCCCTTGCTGGGCAGCTGCTGTCCAGTTTGGTGCAGTGCACATGTCTATTTGTGCCTTGTGGCTTGTGCTTATGGAATCATATCCAATAAATAATAGCCTAGATCAATGCCATGAAGCTTTTCCCTTATATTTTTTTCTAGGAGTTTTATGTCTTACATATAAGCCCTTTGAGTTGAGGTTTGTTAATGATGTAAGACAAGGATCCACTTTTATTATTCTGAATATGAATATACAATTCCCCAGTAAGCCCGATCCTGAGTATGTATCTAAAATAATTTAAATCAGGATTTGGAAGAGGATACCTGGGTTCCCATGTTCATTGCAATATTATTCGCAATACCCAACATATGAAAACAATCTAAACGTTCATCAACTTAAGAATGGGTAAGAAAAATGTCTTATACATATGATTATTATTCATCTTTTTAAAAAGGCAGGAAATCGTATCATATGCAACAACATAAAAGAACCTAGGGGACATTATGCTAAGTGAAATAAGCCAGACACAGGACAAATACTACATGATTCCACTTAAATGAACAATATTCAAACTCTTAGATGCAGAGACTATCCTGGTGGTTGACTGGGGTTGGGAAGAGGAAGGAGGGAGAGTTACAATTCAGTGTTGATGAAGTTTCGGTTCTGAGAGAGAAATCAGTTGTAGAGATCTGCTGTACAGCTCTCTGCCTACAGTTAGCCACAGCCCTACACTGTGCTCGAAAGTTCACTGAGGGTAGATGTCCTTGGGCTATTCCTACATTAAATAAGTACATTGGCGAGTGGAGATAACCGTATTAGCTAGGAATATGGACATTTTCAGAAGAACTCTGAAAACCTTTATGGTACGTGTTTTCCTGTGTCCTTGATTACTTCCTACGTTACAAATGCTGATCAACAGTGAGGCATCTAGGCTACAGGCTCCAATCTGAGGAAGTGTCATGGAATGAAAAATCAGACTTTGGCTCGTTCGTTTCACTTGAACATTGAGGGAGCACTACCAAAGTGCGCATTTCCTACAGGAAAGCAGGTAAATGAACCATTCTCCTGACAGCGCTATAGTATCTGGGATTGTGGGAAGCATTTCTCTCTTCTCACCAGCTTTCTCTTCTCTCCACGGACTCATCCTCCCATAGTTCTCTCTATGACTAGTACGGCTCTGGCTGCATAGGATTAAATGACATCTGTAGCGTCTTTCACAAGCTGTTATGAATAAACCATAAAGAGACAGATGTCTCAATTTATTCCTCAATTTTAAAGGTAAGGAAATATGGACTCAGCAAGGTAAAAATCCCTGACCTCAAGCCATGTAACAAATAGGTGACAGAGGAAGAATGGAACCCAAGGGTCCTCATCTTTAGACACTTTCTGGAATGTTCCTGTGTGTTAATGGCATCAGTCCACAGGTCTTCACTTCTCTCCTCACAAAGTTCTCTGAGAATTAAGTGGGAATCTGACACTCTCAAAAGCTACCCTGAGCTCAGTCACCACCATGTTCAATTCTGTTTCTATGCCTGTTCACTAATTGCCTCAGGCTTCACTATCTGTTCAGTTCAGTTCAGTTCAGTTCAGTCGCTCAG
>SJYF01000790.1:3378040-3390756 GCA_006410515.1 Procapra przewalskii | reverse complement strand
TGGTCTGGTATTCCCATCTCTTTCAGAATTTTCCACAGGTTATTGTGATCCACACAGTCAAAGGCTTTGGCATAGTCAATAAAGCAGAAATAGATGTTTTTCTGGAACTCTCTTACTTTTTTGATGATCCAGCAGATGTTGGCAGTTTGATCTCTGGTTCCTCTGCCTTTTCTAAAACCAGCTTGATCAGCTGGAAATTCACAGATCATGTATTGCTAAAGCCTGGCTTGGAGAATTTTGAGCATTACTTTACTACCATGTGAGATGAGTGCAATTGTTGCGGTAGTTTGAACATTCTTTGGCATTGCCTTTCTTTGGGATTGGAATGAAAACTGACCTTTTCCAGTCCTGTGGCCACTGCTGAGTTTTCCACATTTGCTGGCATATTGAGTGCAGCACTTTCACAGCATCATCTTTCAGGATTTTAAATAACTCAATGCTATTTCAAGTGGAATGCCATCACCTCCACTAGCTTTGTTCATAGTGATGTTTTCCAAGGCCCACTTGTCTTCACATTCCAGAATGTCTGGCTCTAGGTGAGTGATCATACCATCGTGATTATCTTGGTCATCAAGATCTCTTTTATACAGTTCTTCTGTGTATTCTTGCCACCTCTTCTTAATATCTTCTGCTTCTGTTAGGTCCATACCATTTCTGTCCTTTATCGAGCCCATCTTTGCATGAAATGTTCCCTTGGTGTCTCCAATTTTCTTGAAGAGATCTCTAGTCTTCTCCATTCTGTTGTTTTCCTCTATTTCTTTGCATTGATCACTGAGGAAGGCTTTCTTATCTCTTCTTGCTATTCTTTGGAACTCTGCATTCAGATGTTTATATCTTTCCTTTTCTCCTTTTTGTTAGCTTATTAGGCATAAACTCTCATTTTATATTGTTGTGGGTTTTGACAGTTTAAAGAATCTAAAGATGTAGAACAGATCTACATCTCTAGAATACCGCAGGTTAATTTCAACTTATATACTATGCCAAGCTAGTTAGAATAAGGACTTCATGACAATATAATTCCATTTCTATACTTCTGATATATTTGTTCTTATTGCCACATAATTTTTGTTTGCAATTGTTATAAACCCCACCCTTCAATGCCATTTTTTCCTTAAGACAGTTAATTATTTTTTAAAGATGTTTAAATAGCACCACAAAATAGTATATATTTAATCACAAAATCATCCTTTCAGGCTGCTTATTTCTGTGTATAGATCCATATTTCCATTTGGTATCATTTTTCTGCTGTTTGTATAGTATTCTTCAATGTCCATAGCAGAGTTGTACTCCAGGTGAACTCCTTCACCTTTTCTAAGTATAAAAGAAACAGTAAAAGTGTTAGTCAGTCTATCCTGTCTGACTTCTTGTAATCTCATGGACTGTAGCCGACCAGGCTCCTTTGTCCCTGGGATTCTATAGGCAAGAATATCAGAAAGGGTTGCCATATCCTTCTCCAGGGAATCTTCCTGACCCAGGGATCCAACCCAGTTCTCTTGCATTGCAGGCAAATTCTTTACAATAGTGCCACCAGGGAAGCCCTTCTTTATCTGGTAAGTCTTTATTTTACCTTCATTTGAAAGTACTGTGTTTTTTTTTCTTTTTTTTCTGGAATAGAGTTTGAGACTGATGGATGATGTGAATTTTAAATTATGTGTTGTCGAATGCCTTTGTTTTCCTATAAATATTCTTGTGCTTTGCTGTGGTGTGATGCCGTGTTGCTGGGAAACAGTTTAATCTTTCTGAGGCTTGCTTTTGAGATTTATCGGGTAGTGATTAGTTTAGAAATCACTATATTTCATTGCTGAGGCCAAACCCTTGGAGTCCTCTCCTCAGTGGAGAGCCTTGAGATTGTCCAGGTTGACTGGTGGGAAGAATCCCTGTTCCTGGCACCATCTCTGTGCCAGGCAGTGCTCCCTGTAGGCCTCTTGGGGGGCTCTTTCCCACGCCCCCGGCATGTTCCTCCGGAGCCAGACAAGCACTCAGCTGACTCGTACTCAAGGGGACCCTGGCCTGTGTCTGAAGTTCTCTCTCCATACATTTCCTTCTTCACTGGCCCTGTGTCCTGAGACTCAGGCTGCTTCTGTTTCAGCTTGGAGTCAGTCTGGCACCACTGGGATATCTTCTCTCTGTTCTGTGGACTGCAGACTCTGAAGGCAGCAAACCAGAGCAAGCCTAGAGCTCAAAGGGCTCATTTCTTGTCCTCTCACGGATTATGGTCCTTTGTTGCCTGCACAACAGTGTTATAAAAACTGTCACTTCATATACTTTGTCTGCATTTTCCGTTCTTATAGGCGGGAGGTTATAAAAATGTCTCAGGGCAGAATAAAATTAACTAAACTCATAACTATTAATAGGAATATAATGTTAATTCATGTTAAAAGCTCCTTTTGACAGTAGAAAGATGCCATCAAATCTCTCCTTATATTTAAGCAATATAGCAAAATTCAGAAGGCTATATGTTGATCACAGATTCAAAAGAAACACTAGCTTGAAAACCACTTACCAAGGACAGACTGAAGCACCTACTTCCTATGGAGAGTATCCCCCACCCATCAATAGGCGTAGGGGTCAAGACCAGTACCTGCGCTTGCCTCTGGGCAGCGTTTAAATGGAGACTGATCACATTCCTTTATGAGACTCTCCTTTATGCCTCTTTGGCTAATAATGACCCCTGAAAAACACTTGTTATAAAGTTGCTTCCTGTTTTGCTGTTTGTGTAAACTATAATGACAAAGGTCCATATAAGTCACAGTTATGGCTCTGACAGTAAAAAATCTGCCTACAATGCCAGAGATTCAAGTTCGATCCCTGAGTCAGAAGGATCCTCTGGAAAAGAGAATGGCAACCCACTCCAGGATTCTTGCCTGGAGGATTCCAGAGACAGAGGAGCCTTGTGGGCTACAGTCCATGGGGTTGCAAGAGTCGGACATGACTGAGTGACTAACACTTTCAATTTCCAGTAATCATGTATGGATGTGAGAGTTAGACCATAAAGAGGGCTGAGCACCAAAGAATTGATGCTTTTGAACTGTGGTGTTGGAGAAGACTCTTGAGAGTCCCTTGGACTGCAAGGAGATCCAACCAGTCTATCCTAAAGGAGATCAGTCCTGGGTGTTCACTGGAAGGACTGATGCTGAAACTCCAACACTTTGGCCACCTGATTCAAAGGGCTGACTCACTGAAAAAGATCCTGATGCTGGGAAAGATTGAAGGTAAAAGGATAAGAGGGCAGCAGAGGATGAGATGGTTGGATAGCACCATCGATTTAATGGACGTGAATTTGAGCAAACTCCAGGAGATAGTGGAGGACAGAGGAGCCTGGCATGCTGCAGTCCATGGGGTCACAAACAGTCCAACAGGACTTAATGACTGAACAACAACAATTTTTTTTCCACTTGCCTTCAGGTCCTATTAGTCTTGTTCTCCTTAAATAATGTGCATGTTCCTTAATCTTCTATGTCAATCTCATTTTAACATATAGCAACAACTTCATTTACCTAACTTTCATATTGTTAGACTTCTCAATGATGACTGAAGTGCTTTGGCAACAGCTTTTAGGTTTGCTCATATGTCTTTGATTTCCATATAAAATTAATTTACTATTTAGCAGTTTAAATCACACATATTCTATTTCTCCCTGCTGTCTCCCTTGTACATATGCTCACTGCTGTATACACAGCAACACAATAGTAGCTGAAAACTGTGAGATAAAGATATAAATGCCTTCCCTTCTTTCACATACTAATCTGAAGGCATGCATTTCGAAAATCTCACCTATCTCTGAAATCATGGTCCTTTATTCTGTTAAGCTGACAGCGTCTTTTATAATTTTAGAATGTCATTTTCTTTCAGATTTATTACTAATTGTCTTCAGAATAGTTCACACCAACAGTGTATAAGTATGTTATCTGTTTAATGCATTTTCTCTCTTCCACACGATTTATATTGAAATGCTCTTTCTTTTCCTGAAACTCTTTAACTGGTAGTTTGTATAAAACATTTTCTATGATATTTACTTGATCCTCATTATTTCCTGCTGCCTCTAAAAATAATTTAAATCTTCTTATCAGTTCCGTTTCACTGTATGTTTATAAGCCTCCTTTGAACAATGTGTGATTTGGTTTCTTTATTTAGGATCTTGTTTTTTTGCATGCTACCTTCTGTCTATTTTGAATGTATTATCTCCTTAGAAGTTTACCTTTTCTTTTTACCAAACTCAGGAAGAAATATTGGAAGTTCCTTGATCCATTACTTCTATTCCCTGTTTTCTAATATAAAACACAGTGGCACAATGAAAAGGACTCTGTTGACCGTGTGTGTGTGTGTGCGTGTGCGCGTGTGTGTGTGTGCACGCGCGCGTGTGCATGTGTGTGTGCACACGCAGGTGCACTCAGTCGCTCAGCCATGTCTGACTCTTTGTGACCCCGTGAACTGAAGCCTACCTCCCCCTGCCTGGCTCCTCTGTTCATGGGATTTCCTGTCAACAATGCTGGAGCAGGTTGCCATTTCCTCCAAGGGATCTTCCCAACCCAGAGATAGAACCTGTGTCTCCTGCTTATCCCGCTCTACAGGCACGTGTTTCACCACTGAGCCCCCTGGGAAGCCCTTGTCGACAATATCTGCCGTCTATTCACTGGGTGGTCTTAAGATGTCCTGGCTCACTCACTGCATTGTGATGAAATAGCCCATGACATTGAGAATACTCAGGAGAGTCTGAGGGAGCTGTCAGCAGCACGCACATGTCCAGCCCTGTGATACCCAAACCATTTCAAGCCCAAAGCATTTGACTGATTTTTCTGTTACTGTCCCAAATTTTGGTATTCTCTTCCCTTGCTGCTTTGTTATTCCATTTTCAGTAGCCCAGTTAAACCCTGTTCCAGGCCCTCTGGGTCCACCTCAGCCCTTCATCCATTCTTCTTCAGGAGCAGCGCTCTGGCCTCATTCCTGCTTGTCACAGGTCCCGTTACAGACCTCATTTCTAAGCTCCCTGGTTAGGAGGGGTGACCAGCGAGGTGTAATTGAAGTAATGAATGGAGAGGCCAGGAAAGTTCCTTGAGACAGCAAATCGAGATGGATCTAGCCTGTATTCCATCCTTCCTCCAGTTTGCTATCTAGAAAATACATGTGACGGCTGCTTAAGGATGAAAATTAGATAGTAAAAATGGCAAAACAAAGGTGACGGTCTGCATCGCTCTATGCACATCAAAGAACATTATGTCAGTCCCAAACTGTCCATTCTGTACCAAAAGACAAGTAAATATGGGTTTAGGCCACTGAGACCGGTATCTGATAATGATAGTCAGACAGGATCCTTAATCAAAAGTGTTCCTGTGTGTGTGGCTTTCTCTGATGCTTGCTGATATTTCTGCTTCTTCTGTAAAAATGTGTGTTGAGTAATCTGCAATTTTGTTGCAACTCCTTCAAATACTTCTGACAAACTACTCCCTGCTCAGTAGGGTCTTGAAATTGTAGAATCGTAGTTAAAACTTAGGGCTGACCCAGAAGCCTAAACTTTAGTTCAGCTCAGTCGCTCAGTCGTGTCCGACTCTTGCAACCCCATAAATTGCAACACGCCAGGCCTCCTTGTCCATCATCAACTCCCGGAGTTCACCCAGACTCATGTCCATCAAGTCAGTGATGCCATCCAGCCATCTTATCCTCTGTTTTCCCCTTCTCCTCCTGCCCCCAATCCCTCCCAGCATCAGATCTTTTCCAGTGAGTCAACTCTTCACATGAGGTGGCCAAAGTATTGGAGTTTCAGCTTTAGCATCAGTCCTTCCAGTGAACACCCAGGACTGATTTCCTTTAGAATGGACTGGTTGGATCTCCTTGCAGTTCAAGAATCTTCTCCAACACCACAGTTCAAAAGCTTCAATTCTTCAGCGCTCAGCTTTCTTCAGAGTCTAACTCTCAAATCCATCCACGACCACTGGAAAAACCATACCTTGACTAGATGGACCTTTGTTGGCAAAGTAATATCTCTGCTTTTTAACATGCTGTCCAGGTTGGTCATAACTTTCCTTCCAAGGAGTAAGCATCTTTTAATTTCATGGCTGCAATCATCATCTGCAGTGATTTTGGAGCCCAAAAGAATAAAATCTGACACTGTTTCCACTGTTTCCCCATCTATCTGCCATGAATTGATGGGACTGGATGCCATGATCTTTGTTTTCTGAATAATGAACTTTAAGCCAACTTTTTCACTCTTCTCTTTCACTTTCATCAAGAGGCTTTTTAGTTCCTCTTCACTTTCTGCCATAAGGGTGGTGTCATCTGCATATCTGTGGTTATTGATATTTCTCCCGGCAATCTTGATTCCAGCTTGTGCTTATTCCAGCCCAGTGTTTCTCAGGATATACTCTGTATAGAAGTTAAATAAGCAGGGTGACAATATACAGCCTTGACATACTCCTTTTCTTATTTGGAACCAGTCTGTTGTTCCATGTCCAGTTCTAACTGTTGCTTCCTGACCTGCATACAGATTTCTCAAGAGGCAGGTCAGGTGGTCTGGGATTCCCATCTCTTTCAGAATTTTCCACACTTTATTGTGATCCACACAGTCAAAGGCTTTGGTATCGTCAATAAAGCATAAATAGATGTTTTTCTGGAACTCTCTTGCTTTTTCAATGATCTAGCACATGTTGTCAATTTGATTTCTGGTTCCTCTGCCTTTTCTAAAACCAGCTTGAACATCTGGAAGTTCATGGTTCACGTAAGTATGTGCCTCATTTTATCATATTCTATTACAATTTCTTTCATGTGGTTTCACCATTCAGCTTGGAATAACATAGCCATCTCATCCTCACTGTCGCCACCCCCTGCCCCTTAAATGCAGTGTGGTATATTTTTGAGTGAGTTCAAAGATGCTCAGATGAATGAGAGGTCCTCTCTTCTGTGCTGGTCTTATCATCCAGTCCCCACACTGGAGAACTCTCAGAGTCCAGTTTCCTTCAATTACTTGGTCTCAGTCCTGTGTCATAACCTGAAGAATATATCGATGTATTACACCCACCAGTCATCTGGAATGACTTTTAAAATAGCAACCATGAGGTACCTGATGAAATTATTATTTTTTCTTATTCTAAAAATATGTCATTTTAATCTCTTCAGTTTGTTCTGAAAATTCTTAGTTTAGACTCTCATTTTCTAGCACCATCTGGTGTAACATTACATGTTGCAAATAAAACCCTCTCTTTTACTATGTATCTAGTAGTATGACACAGCCATTCATACAACTGCACATATTTTACCAGACTTTATTTGATAGCAAATTCCTAACCGCATCAACTAAAACAGCACCTTCAAAACTCATTCTTTTGCCTTTATTCTTTTGTCTTAACAGCACTTACTACAACTTCTGTAGTAAACATTTGTCTGTCTGTCCCTCCTGGGGTTTTAAGTTCTGGGAAAGCACTGAATTTGTCATGCTCAGAGCACATGGGATAGATAGCAATGGCCGCATAGCAAGTGATTATTACAGGTATGCTCCTAAACTAAATTAGCACAACATCTAGAAGATGAGAGTTAACGGGAATCTTTTAGTGTAGACACAGTAATCTCCATTTGACCGATAATGAAACTCAGGTGGATTAAAGCCCCTTGCCCTATCTCAAGCAGGAGATAAGCTAGAAGCAGAGCTGAATTCTGCCTGGAAAACCTATGCTCTTTGAATTGTGTTGGGAGCCGACCCTCCCCAAAGTCTCACTATTATGTTCAAAGAGTTCTTTCCTTTCTCAGCTGTTTATCATGCTATTCACACTTCTTTAGTTGTGACATCTGGCATTAAACAAGTCTTCTTTATCTTTTGCTTAGCCTTTCATCATTAACGCCTATTTTCCCTCTCTTTCTCTCTGGATCCTGAAAGTTATTAAAGGCACCTGCTGGCAGGGGCTGGTGCCTCCGCATGCCCTGCTCTGTGTGCCATCTTTCTTCCCTCTCCAATGAATTAAAGGAGGTCTTAAACCTTTCTTTTCCTTGGCATTCTCTTTTTCCTTGCATTATCATAATGAAATTGTCTGAATTTTTGCTTTTACACTCCTTTTGTTGTTGTTCAGTTGCTCAGTCACGTCCAGCTCTCAGCGACCCCATGGACTGTGGCATGCCAGCTTCTCTGTCCCTCACCATCTCCCGGAGTGTGCCCAAGTTCATGTCCATTGCATCGGTGATGCCATCCTGCCGTCTCATCCTCTGATGCCCTCTTCTCCTTCTGCCCTCAATCTTTCTCAGCACTTTTTTCAGCATTGGAAAATGACTTTTCCAATGAGTCAGCTGTTCACATCAGATGACCAAAATACTGGAGTTTCAGCTTCAGCATTAGTCCTTCCAATGAGTATTAGGGGTTGCTTTCCCTTTAGATTGACTGGTTTGATTTCCTTGCTGTCCAAGGGACCCTCAGGAGTCTTCTGTCCAGCACCACAGTTCAAATGCATCAATTCTTCAGTGCTCCACCTTTACGGTCAAGCTTTCATGACCGTATGTGACAGAAGACAATTGCCTTGTCTCTATGGACTGTTGTCTGCAGAGTAATGTCTCTGATTTTTAAGGCACTGTCTCGGTTTGTCATAGCTTTCTGCCAAGAAGCAAGTGTCATCTGATTTCATGGCTGCAGTCACCATCTGTAGTGATTTTAGAGACAAGAAGAGGAAATCTTATTGCACTCCTTATTCTCTTGTATCTATTCTATGGTCTTCATGATCTGACCCTGTAGTTGGTAACAGGTAGTTTGCTTTCTGGAATTAGGGGATTTATTTACATTTTCAGAATGTGACCCATGGTCATTTTATTAAACCAAGGTATTTCACCCAATGAAATGAAAGTTTTTATTTTCCATTCCAAAGCCATTCCAACCACAGTTAGCAGTCTTGGGCTTTTTGACAATTACTTTGAAATTTTATTGTTTTGATATCTTGTGGATAGAGCTGTCTTTCCTCTAGTCATCTCTCTTGTATTTTTAATTTTCCTTAAACTCTAATGGCTTCCCTACATTTTCTAATAAATTATGTTTTCCATGTTTCCCATTTTAACAGTGCACTTAGCTGAAGGTCAAGAAGCAACAGTTAGAACTGGATATGGAACAACAGACTGGTTCCAAATCAGGAAAGGAGTATGTCAAAGCTGCATATTGTTACCCTGCTTATTTAAATTATATGCAGAGTACATCATCTTAAATGTTGGGCTGGATGAAGCACAAGCTGGAATCAAGATTGCCAAGAGAAATATCAATAACCTCAGATACGCAGATGACATTACCCTTATGGCAGAAAGCGAAGAAGAACTAAAAAGCCTCTAGATGAAAGTAAAAGAGGAAAGTGAAAAAGTTGGCTTAAAGCTCAACATTCAGAAAACTAAGATCATGGCATCCAGTCCCATCAGTTCAAAGCAAATAGATGGGGAGACAATGGAAACAGTGACAGACTTTATTTCTGGGGGCTCCAGAATCACATTGGAAGGACTGATGCTGAAGCTGAAGCCCCAGTACTTTGGCCACCTAATTCAAAGAATGGACTCATCGGAAAAGACCTTGATTCTGGGAAAGAATGAAGGCCAAAGGGGAAGGGGAGGACAGAGGATGAGATGGTTGGATGGCATCACCGACTCAATGGACATGAGTTTGAGTAACCTCTGAGAGTTGGTGATGGACAGAGAATCCTGGTGTGTTGCAGTCCATGGAGCTGCAAAGAGCTGGACATGACTGAGTGACTGAACTGGACTAGCTGAGAACCGCTTTTCCAGTCACATAGTGGCATGGTTTGTCCTGTCTTTCATGTTTGTCTTGCTCTGTTTGTTTTTTTAAATGAAATAACAACCCCTAAAACTATGACTTTTGAGTCATTACTAAGAATAGGCTTTGTCATTGTCATCTTGCTAACTTAAATCAAAAATTTTTCCCCTCTGAAGGAAAAGAAAATTGTCAACACTTACTCTGTCAGACAGGCACCATCGATAAGGATTTAGGTGTTTTCTTTCTTCATGATGCGTATTTATCCTGTTTTCCCTGGTGGCTCAGATGGGAAAGTGTCCATCTACAATGTGAGAGACCTGGGTTCGACCCCTGGCTTGGGAAGATTCCCTGGAGAAGGAAATGGCAACCCAGTCCAGTACTCTTGCATTGAAAATCCCATGGAATGACTTTTGAGTCATTACTAACAATAGGCTTTATCCTCGTCATCTCACTAACTTAAATCAAAAATTTTTCCCCTCTGAAAGAAAAGAAAATTGTCAACACTTACTCTGTCAGAAAGGCACCATCGATAAGGATTTTGGTGTTTTCTTTCTTCATGATGCATATTTATCACGTAAGTCAAATCTTTGACCTGAAACTGTTTTATAAGTATATATCAATTTTCTCTTAAAAAACATGCTAATACCTAAAATAAAACCCTGTGCTCTGAATTGAACTATATTGCCTGAAACTTACCCAATAGCATAAGCCCCCTGTGTCCTCACTTGTCTGTTCTCTCAGGTGACCTCATGCTTTCCCCTCCTCTGTCCTCCATGGACACTCTCCCTGCCCTGCAGCCTCATCCGAGCCCCCTGTGGCCCCCACCACTTGGCACCTGCTCTCGCCCTCTGCTCCCCACCACTGTTCACTCCCTCCAGTTTGCCTGCTGTGCAGCCCCTCCGCCTCTTGGCCATCAGGTGGTTACCAAAGCCGCTGCTCCAGTGTGGTCCTCTGGTTGCCCATCCCCCAGTCTGATATCCGTGTGGTTTCCTTTTTCTGTGGAGCCTCACTCCCTGGCTTGATTGAAGAGCAAGACTAATCATCAATATTTTCTCTTTGACTTTAATTTTTTAATTTAATTTCTTTAATTCTGTTTAATTTTTATTTTTATTTTATTTTTTTTTATGGTTTCCTGTAATTTATTTGTATGTACAAGATTAAGAATATTGTCACTGAGCTTCTGTGCATGCTGGTGAGTCCTGGTTCGTAGGAGCTGGGCAGAGATTCTTTCTTGGAGAGACTATTGTGTGGAATTCACTATCAAAACTGGCTGCTTCCCTCCCACCCCCTGTTGTGGTGATTAACAAACTTCATTTGCACGTGTCTTGATGTCTGGCTGTGGATGTAATAGGATACTGGAGTGTGTGTGTTTCTTCTTATGAATGAGAAGTTCAGTCAGTTGGTCAGTTGTGTCCAACTCTTCGTGACCCCATGGACCGCAGCACGTCAGGCTTCCCTGTCCATCTCCAACTCCTGGAGCTTGCTCAAACTCTTGTCCATTGAGTCGGTGATGCCATCCAATCATCTCATCCTCTGTCATCCCCTTCTCCTCCTGCCTTCAGTCTTTCCCAGCATCAGGGTCTTTTCCAATGAGTCATTTCTTCACATCAGATGGCCAAAGTATTGGAGTTTCAGCTTCAGCATTAGTCCTTCGAATGAATATTCAGGATTGATTTCCTTTAGGATGGACTGGTTGTAATTTAATTTTTGTCTTAACTCCAATCCTCTTTTTCTGTCTTTACGTCTCTTCAGTTTTCCCTATTTCTTTATGTTTTACCAGACTCCCATTTTTCCAGCAAAAACCAAAGCTTGGAGGAAAATTTCTTGACTTGACACAATCAAGCCCCTCCAGGGGGTTTCCCAGCTGTCATCTCCTTTTCTGTCCAATTTGCTTTTCAATATTTGATTTCAAAAGTCCTCATCTTCGGACCATCGCCTCTCATAATTCTCTTCCTTAGATGTTCAGCTCAGATTCACAGGTCCTAACACTCATCCTTTAACCTGGATCTGGCTGGATGATATTGTTATTGTTTAGTTACTAAGTCATGTCCTATTCTTTGTGACCCCATGGACTTCCACACATCTGTCTCCTCTGTCCTCTGCTACCTCTCAGGATTTACTCAAACTCACGTCCATCAAGTCAGTGATGCCACCCAGCCATCTCATCCTCTGTCACCCCCTTCTCCTTCTGCCCTCAATCCTTCCCAGGATCAGGGTCTCTTCCAATGAGTTGGCTCTTCACATCAGGTGACCAAAATATTGGAGCTTCAGTGCAGCGTCATTCCTTCCAGTGAATATTCAGAGTTTATTTCCTTTAGTATTGACTGGTTTGATCTCCTTATACCATTTTTAAAAAGCAGCAACCAGGCAACGCTGCATTTCGTTTTGTTATTTGATCAATTTAAACACTAAGCAAACATTCTGAATGGTGAACTTAATAAACTATTTTGTTTGCAGTTCTTTTGAATACAAATCTCAGGATTTTACAGATTTTTTCCTTCTTTAAATTAGTATAATGGAATTGGTAAATGAGCAGACTGG
Organism: Procapra przewalskii; assembly: GCA_006410515.1. NCBI lineage: Eukaryota > Metazoa > Chordata > Mammalia > Artiodactyla > Bovidae > Procapra > Procapra przewalskii. Next base: position 3,378,494 of record SJYF01000790.1, on the reverse strand, counting down.
GTAGTAAATTCTGTAGCCCTTGACAAATTTCTGTTTAATCCCTACAGCTATGGCATCAATCAGGTCAAGCAGTAATACTTCCAAATTAGCATTTCATTTAAAAGAGAAAACACATGCTAGGGTTTTCTTTCACATCTGCTTCCACAGTCTGATCTATTCAGCAGACTGGGGTTATGATGAGGGACGATCACACAGGAAGAGTTGAGAGAAACTGTTTGCTATTTCTGAGCTGTAACATCTAGAAATTAGTTTTAGGTGCAAGATACAAATGATTTAAAAAAAAAGAGTCTGTTGTCAACAGCATGTCACCTTTTTTTCAATAACTGTGCTATTTTCAGTTCTTTGTAAGCACTCAGACACTGAAGGTAAAATAAGCATATATCCAAATAGGCAACATCTCTAAAAATCCCTTTATAGTTACTTTATTCCTACTCCTTAATATTGTGTCTTTAAC
>SJYF01000790.1:3358009-3368970 GCA_006410515.1 Procapra przewalskii | reverse complement strand
TTTATTTATTTTTATCTTTTAATTGAAGTATAGTCTATTCATACTGTTGTGTTAGTTTCAAATGTACAGCAAAATGATTGAGATATATATATATAACATATATATTGTATTCCAGATTATTTTCCATTATAGATTATTGTAAGATACTGAATATAACTCCTTGTGCTATGCAGTGGGCCATGGTTATTTATTTCATAGTCTGCATTTCTTTTTCTTATTGTTAATTTTTAATTGCAGGATAATTGCTTTACAGAATTTTTGTGGTTTGTCTGTCATACATCAACAATAATCAACCATATCCCCTCTCTCCCAGACCTCCCTTCCATCTCCCTCCCCATTCCACCCTTTGGCCTGTCACAGAGTCCTTGTTTGAGCTCCTTGTGTCATACAACAAATTCCCATTGGCTATCTATTTTACACATGGTAACAGAACTGGACATGGAAAAACAGACTGGTTCCAAATAGGAAAAGAAGTACATCAAGGCTGTATATTGTCACCCTACTTATTTAACTTATATGCAGAGTACATCATGAGAAACGCTGGACTGGAAGAAGCACAAGCTGGAATAAAGATTGCCAGGAGAGATATCAATAATCTCAGATATGCAGATGACACCACCCTTATGGCAGAAAGAGAAGAGAGTGAAGAAGAGCCTCTTGATGAAAGTGAACAGGAGAGTGAAAAGTTGGCTTAAAGCTCAACATTCAAAAAACAAAGATCATGGCATCCAGTCCCATCACTTCATTGGAAATAGATGGGGAAACAGTGGAAACAATGGCTGATTTTATTTTTTTGGACTCCAAAATCACTGCAGATGGTGATTGCAGCCATAAAATTAAAAGACGCTTACTTCTTGGAAGAAAAGTTATGACCAAGCTAGACAGCATAGACATTACTTTGTCAACATAGGTCCTTCTAGTTAAGGCTATGTTTTTTCCAGTAGTCATGTATAGATGTGAGAGTTGGATTATAAAGAAAACTGAGCACTGAAGAATTAATGCTTTTGAGCTGTGGTGTTGGAGAAGATTCTTGAGAGTCCCTTAGACTGCAAGGAGATCCAACCAGTCCATCATAAAGAGATCAGTCCCGGGTATTCATTGGAAGGACTGGTGTTGAAGCTGAAACTCCAATACTTTGGCCACCTGATATGAAGAACTGACTCACTGGAAAATACCCTGATGTTGGAAAAGATTGAGGGCAGGAGGAGAAGCGGACAACAGAGGATGAGATGTTTGGATGGCATCACTGACTCGATAGACATGAGTTTGGGTCAACTCCAGGAGTTGGTGATGGACAGGGAGGCCTGGCATGCTGTGGTTCATGGGGTCGCAAAGAGTCAGACATGACTGAGCTACTGAACTAAATTGTAAATTTCTATGTTACTCTCTCTATACATGTCCCCTTCTCCCTCCTCTCCTCCCACTATGTCCATAGGTCTGCTCTCTATGTCTGTCTCTCCATTGCTGCCCTGAAAATAAATTCATCGGCGCCATCTCTTAAGATTCCGTATATATGTTTCAGTATACAATATTTGTATTTCTCTTTCTGACTTACTTCACTCTGTATAGTAGGCTCTAATTTTGTCCACTTCATTAGAACAGATTCAGATGTGTTCCTTTTTATGGCTGAGTAGTATTCCATTGTATATATATACCACAACTTCTCTATCCATTCACCTGTTGATGGACATCTAGGTTGCTTCCATGTTCTGGCTATTGTAAGTAGTGCAGCAGTGAACACGGGGGTACATGTGTCTTTTTCAGTTTTTATTTCCTCGGGGTATATGCCTAGGAGTGGGATTGCTGGGTCATATTGTGGTTTTATTCATCGCTTTTTAAGGTTTCTCCATGCCATCTCCCATAGTGGCTGCATCAGCTTACATTCCTACCAAGAGTGTGAGAGGGTTCCCTTTTCTCCACACCCTCTCTAGCATTTATTGTTTGTAGACTTTTGATGATGGCCATCCTGACTGGTATGAGGTGGTATCTCATTGTAGCTTTGATTTGCATTTCTCTGGTGATGAGGGATGCTCGTCATCTTTTCATGTGCTTGTTAGCCATCTTATGTCTTCTTTGGAGAAATGTCTCTTCAGGTCCCTTTCCCACTTTTTGATTGGATTGTTTGCTTTTCTGGTATTGATTTGTATGAGCTGCTTGTATATTTGGGAAATTAATTCTTTATCAGTTGTTTCCTTTGCTATTATTTTCTCCCATTCTGAGGGTTGTCTTTTCACCTTGCTTGTAGTTTCCTTTGCTGTGCAAAAGCTTTTAAGTTTAATTAGTTCCTACTTGTTTATTTTTGTTTTTATTTCCCTTACTCTAGGAGGTGGGTCATAGAAGATCTTGCTTTGATTTATGTCATTGGGTGTTCTGCCTGTGTTCTCCTCTAAGAGTTTAATGGTCTTATATTTAGGTCTTTAATCCATTTTGAGTTTATCTTTGTGTATGGCATTAGGTAGTGATGTAATTTCATTCTGTTGTGCATATGCATCCAGTTTTCCCAACACCACTTATTGAAGAGGCTTTCTTTGCCCCATTGTATATTCTTGCCTCCTTTGTCAAAAATAAGGTACCCATAAGTGCATGGGTTTGTCTCTAGGTTCTTTATCTCATTCCAATAGTCTGTGTTTCTTAATCCCAAACTTTTAACTCATCTTTCAACCCCAAAGGGAAGCCCTGTGGTAACCAAAAGTTAGTTTTCTGTTTTGTAAATAAATTTGTTTGTACTGTTTTGTATCATCCATATTAAGTGATGCAAAAGTGAAAAGTGAAACTGTTAGTAGCTCAGTTGCATTCGGCTCTTTGCAAGCCCATGAACTGTAGCCCGCCAGACTCCTTTGTCTGTGGAATTCTCCAGGCAAGAATACTGGAGTGGGTTGCCAGTCCCTTCTCCAGGGGACCTTCCTGGCCCAGGGATTGAACCTAGGTCTCCTGCACTGCAGGCAGATGCTTTACCGTGTGAGCCACCAAGGAGTAAGTAAGCCACCACCTGACTTACTTCATTTAAGGTGATAACCTCTAGGTCCATTCATGTTGCCGCAAATGGTATTACTTCATTCTTTTCTATGGTTGAGTAATATAAAGGCATTTTAGATTAATATATTAAGAATTTTCTTTTAATCTTCATGAACCTTGGAAATGATTTAAGCAGTGATACATATTGACTTTTGTTGGAATCCAGCTTTCTCCCATATATACATTATGCTTGTATATATATAATATAGCATATAATACATATATATAGTAGATTTATGTGTTATATACTATATATCTCTGGCAGATATCAACTATGGTGTATGATATATAGAGAGTATTTTACATAGTATGCTAGATATATTCAAAAGTTTCTTGTATCAGTGCTTCCAAAACTCCTTTTTCCCTTTCTCCGAATAAAACATTTTAAACACTTTTTAAAATAGACAATCTACCAATACTTGAAAAGAGAGATTTAAACACATCAGTGACAAATATTATGATATTGCCTAATATCATTCATGGTGCTTGATTTATAAAGAAAAAAGGTATTGAAGTGACATCCACCCAGAGGCTTTCTGGGGAAGCTGAACAGATGCCCACCACCCTACTCCTTCTGTAAAAAGGGAGGAAAATCAGGACAATTGGCAGCTTTTGATAAATTGCTTATAGTCAGTCATGGTTTGGGATAAAGCTTTTTTCTTCTTCTTCTTCTTTTTTTTTTTTTTTTGCAAGAGTGGCCATTTTAATCAATAAACACCCATTCAAAGCATTTAAATATTAATGCAAGTGAATTTAAAGATAGGAAGAAAGGAAAAGAAAAGGCAAAAATGCACAGGAACCAAGGGGATTTTTAAGTTCAAAAATAAAATTCAGGTTGGTGAAATGACCAAAACAAATTGTGGCTACAGTCTGTTGGTAGGAAAAGCAGGTTTTAAGTGAAAATTAAAATGGAGTTAAGAAATATTTTTATCAACAGTGAGGTGACAGTTGCTGAGAAGTGAACGAGCACAGCTGAGGACTTCAGCACCGAGGGGCAAAGAGAAATGCACAGAAGATGAAGTCGGTTTGCTATAAATTTAAAAAAAAAAAAAGAGAGAGAGAGCATTTTAAAATGTTTACAGAATGTATATTTAATAATTCAAGTTGTGCTGACGTTGTTTTGTTCCTCAATATAGGAGAAAGCTTTGTGTGCTTGCTAATATGGAGAGCAACATGTTGTGATGATGTAACCATTACCCTTTTAAACGTGGTAAACCTTCTCTCTTCAAAGCGTGTATAGTCAAGGCCATGGCAGGTCTCAACCACCAGTGTAAAGACATACTAAGTTATTCATTGTTTCCTGCAAATTTTGAGGAAAATAGATCTCAGAAGAGAGTCATCTGACTAAACATTCTTTGGCCACTTTTAAATAAGCCATTCTTTACCTAGTCTAGACATCTCTGCAATGTCATTTTTAGTGAACATGTCTCATTTCATTAAAACATACATACTCTCAACTTTCCTAGATTGGTCTTTGCAAGCAAGACTCAGAGTGGCTCAGAGTTTAGTGGAGAGGTTACTAAATATTGGAGGGCCTACATAAGATTAGGCAATTACAAAGTGGGTGTGTTCTCTCCTTCCTGTCCTTTGGTCTCGCTTTGTGTTTCAATTCTGTTCATTCAGAACATCAGACAGGCAGCCAATAAACAGTGTTTACTGTGTTCCAGGCACTGTTCTGAGTGCTTTGGACCCATCCTGAGTGAATTAGATAACATCCTGCCTTGTGAAGCTAACATTCCTCAGGAAAAGTGCCCTCTAACATAAGAAAATGAATCCAAGAAGCCTGAAAAAATATGAGCAAAGCCGTTTCATACTTAAAGATTAGAATTCTTACAGCATTTCTTTGATTTCTGTCTTATAGTTGGTAAATAATAATAAAACGTGTTTTTCAGAAACACCACCACCCAAAAGAAGGTAACAAAACAAATTGTTTATAGTGTTTAATGACTCCTTTGAATAGAAAGAATCTCTTAAAATTTATGATAATTACATCACACTGTTACTTGGATCAAACCATGAAGAACTGAAAGGAGTATGTTTTTGAAATTTACATACATATGATAGAGAATTGATACTGAAGATAGAAAAAAAGAAACCCTTTCCTAGAATTCTTAGTTTAAGTCCAAATTACAACCTAAAATGATATTAGCATAATTTTCAACACTTTCAGCATAATGGAACACTTACTAAAACCGAATCAACAGTACTGATCAGTTAAAATGTTGAAAATATTGGATTACTTTCCTCACAAAAGCAAGTGCAGGGCCTGAAGGAAGACTAAGGCCTTTGGAAGATAATAACGGGATGGAGTATTTTTATTGAAAAAATATCTTTTTTTAAGGAAAATGAAAGACAGAGGAAATATTATTTGTTGGTTTGTTTTTAAATCACAAGAGAAATGTGGGCACCTTTCAACTAGAGAAGTGTTCGATAATTACCATTTAAGATTAACTTCTCCTAGCAATAAGTTTATAAACACTGATGGGACTTTACAAAGATTTAAAATCTAAGTGCATGGATTAAAAACTTGAGGACCAGTTTCCTTTCTAGCCTATAATTCTTTAGTTCAACATTAACATCTATCTTCACTCTTGTTAATAAAAAAAGTTCTATTCCTTTGATATTTTTTTTATTTTGATAGCAAGCCAGAAATGTTGTATATAAAGCTCTCAGTTGCTCAGTTGTGTCCTACTCTTTGTGACCCCCTGGACTGCAGCACACCAGGCCTCCCTGTTCATCACCAACTCCAAAGTCTACCCAAACTCATCAAAATTGAGTTGGTGATGCCATCCAACCATCTCATCCTCTGTGGTCCCCTTCTCCTCCTGCCCTCAATTGTTTCCAGCATCAGGGTCTTTTCAAATGAGTCAGCTATTCGCATCAGGTGGCCAAAGTATTGGAGTTTCACCTTCAGCATCAGTCCTTCCAAAGAACACCCAGGACTGATCTCCTTTAGGATGGACTGGTTGGATCTCCTTGCAGACCAAGACTCTTAAGAGTCTTCTCCAACACTGCAGTTCAAAAGCATCAATTCTTCGGTGCTCAGATTTCTTTATAGTCTAACTCTCACATCCATACATAACTACTGGAAAAACCATAGCCTTGACTAGATGCACCTTTGTTAGCAAAGTAATGTCTCTGCTTTTGAATATGCTATCTAGGTTGGTCATAACTTTCCTTCCAAGGAGTAAGCGTCTTTTAATTTCATCTCTTCAGTCACCATCTGCAGTGATTTTGGAGCCCCTCAAAATAAAGTCAGCCACTGTTTCCACTGTTTCCCCATCTATTTCCCATGAAGTGATGGGACCAGATGCCATGATCTCAGTTTTCTGAATGTTGAGCTTTAAGCCAACTTTTTCACTCTCCTCTTTCACTTTCATCAAGAGGCTCTTTAGTGCCTCTTCACTTTCTGCCATAAGGGTGGTGTTATTTGCATATCTGAGGTTATTGATATTTCTCCTAGCAATCTTGATTCCAGCTTGTCCTTCTCCCAGCCCAGTGTTTCTCATGATGTACTCTGCATAGAAGTTAAATAAGCAGGGTGACAGTATATAGCCTTGACATACTCCTTTTCCTATTTGGAACCAGTCTGTTGCTCCATGTCCAGTTCTAACTGTTGCTTCTTGACCTGCATACAGGTTTCTCAAGAGGCAGGTCAGGTGGCCTGGTATTCCCATCTCTTGAAGAATTTACCACAGTCTATTGTGATCCACACAGTCAAAGGCTTTGGCATAGTTAATAAAGCAGAAATAGATATTTTTCTGGAATTCTCTTGCTTTTTTGGTGATCCAGCAGATGTTGGCAATTTAATCTCTGGTTCCTCTGCCTTTTCTAAATCCAGTTTGAACACCTGGAAGTTCACGGTTCATGTATTGCTGAAGCCTGGCTTAGAGAAGTTTGTGCATTACTTTGCTATCTTGTGAGATGAGTGCAATTGTGTGGTAGTTTGAGCATTCTTTGGCATTGCCTTTCTTTGGCATTGGAATGAAAACTGACCTTTTCCAGTCCCATGGCCATTGCTGAGTTTTCCAAATTTGCTGGCATATTGAGTGCAGCACTTTCACAGCATCATCTTTCAGAATTTGAAACAGTTCACCTGGAATTCCTCACCTCCACTAGCTTTGTTCGTAGTGATGCTTCCTAAGTTCCACTTGACTTTGCATTCCAGGATGTCTGGCTCTAGGTGAGGGATCACACCATAGTTATTATCTGAGTCATGAAGATCTTTTTTGTACAGTTCTTCTATGTATTCTTGCCACCTCTTCTTAATATTTTCTGCTTCCGTTAGGTCCATACCGTTTCTGTCCTTTATTGTGCCCATCTTTGCATGAAATATTCTCTTGGTATCTCTAATTTTCTTGAAATGATCTCTAGTCTTTCCCATTCTATTGTTTTCCTCTATTTCTTTGCACTGATCATTGTGGAAGGCCTTCTTATCTCCCCTTGTTATTCTTTGGAACTCTGCATTCATATGGGTGCTTGTTGGTGTGGGCTTGGCTTCAGCATCCCATCTAAGAAGTATTTCCTGGTTTGCAAACTTTGACCTGAGAGCAAAGTAGCTGAACTTTGCTTGTGTAGAAAATATGTAACTTCAGTTTTTATTTTTGTTCTTTAATTTTCAAAACAGAAATCATGACCTAACTTACCCATAAGCACTCAGGTTTTGAAATCTCATTTTAAATAAATAGCCTGAGAATAATACCATAATTTCAGAGCAATGTTGAATGCAAACATTCAAAAATATTATGCAATGATATGAAAATCATTGTGATATTTATGGGTAATACACAAAGTTACTGTTAATATTTAGTGTGGTTTGCTGTCTAGATAATTAAAAGAGATGCTAAATTTTAGTTAAGGATTAGTGAAAACAAATATATGATTATATCCCTGCTCTGAGTTCACTGACCTAGTGAATACTATTCCTGAGGAACTGAGTTAAGTAATATTGATGGAGAGAATGTAATGGTCCTTTCTTAGCTTNNTTAGCTTACCCAAATAAAGAACGTCCACAATCTGATTCAGTCTCTAGATGGTTATCACATACATAGCTCTGGGATATTCTCAGTACTTTTATTCATGTTTATCTTTATACTCAGATGAACAGTATCTAAGGTAGGGTTCCAACACCCCATGCCATTGAAAATCCTACATAGGACACTTTTTACTTCCCAAGACAATTTCTAGAAACTTAGTTTCCAAGTTTATCAAATTGTAGGAGAGACTTCCAGACATATTTTATTTCAAAGAAGGTGCAACCAATTGAAAAAAAAGTACCTTAAATTTAAAAAACAGTATAAAACATAAAGTGATTTTTAAGACAAATCATGTCTTAATCTCAAAGACAGCTGTTCTTTTAACTGTGGGATGTGCAAATTTAAAAACTTGAAGATTTTCAAATAGTGTTTATTGAGATCTTATGGAGTGCTATGTAATATGCTAGCTATTGTAAACCTCAGAGAATTCTGCAGGATCAAATGAAGGAGCCTGATTTTTCAGATGTGGAGTGAGTGATAGTCCCTCAGTCGTGTCCAAGTCTTTGTGACCCCATGGACTATAGCCCACCAGGCTCCTCTCTCCGTGAATTCTCCAGGCAAGAATACTGGAGTGGGTTGCCATTTCTTTCTCCATATAGATGTAGAAACTAAGATTTTGTGACTCCAGTGGGGTGATTCTGACTCTTAATGTTAAAGCATTTAATAGAGGCCATATCTCAGGGCTTGGAGTTAATGCTATTATAGAAAAGAACTAAGTAGGCAATAGCATATGGCCAGACACAGAAAATTCCTTCTATTGGAGTTATTTTGTAACAAAAACCTCTTGGGGGAGACCCATATCAGGTCCCTACAATTAATATCAATTATGAGCTCAGCTGGTAAAGAATCCACCTGCAATGCAGGAGACCCCGGTTCGATTCCTGGGTTGGGAAGATCTGCTAGAGAAGGGATAGGCTTCCCATTCCAGTATCTTGGGCTTCCCTGGTGGCTCAGCTGGTAAAGAATCTGCCTGCAATGTGGGAGACCTGGTTTCAGTCCCTGGATTGGGAAGATTCCCTGGAGAAGGGAACAGTTACCCACGCCAGTATTCTGGCCTGGAGAATTCCATCGACTGCATAGTCCATGGGGTCACAAAGAGTCAGACATGACCAAACGAATTTCACTTCACGTTTCACGTGAAACATCAGGAGTTCTCTACATCTGTTCTCCTTTGTTGATGATGCATTTACATTTATTTTTACTTGGCTGAGGGACTTTGTGGGGACTCCCTCTTCCGACATGTTAACCTGTTTTGTCAGCTAGATGCTGAGCTATATGTGGTGAACAGTCAAGGTGCCCCTGAATGTTGAAGGGAGGTCTGGCATTTCTCCTGGCAGCTCCTCCAGTTTCCTTTTCTTTGTTCAAATCCATCAAGCTCCCAGTAGGGAGAGGTCCCTCTTTTGTCCCTTTATTGATCCTCACTCTTAGGAGATTCCATCAGTCCTTTTGGACTCAGCTTTCTACTTCTAGACATCACCACCTCAAATTTGTAACGTCAATCAGAACCTTGCCTTTGGCTCCAGATGCACATATGTTACTTCCTAATTACTTTTGCTTGATATGCTATTAATACTGTTTTCCTTTAACCAAGCATATTAACTTCTACCCCCAACTGTATTCCCTTTCAGTAGATGTAACTATCAACCTGGTCAGAAAAGTCATGTGTTAGGAATCTTCTTTAATTCCTTTTCACTTGGCTTTCTCCTCCAAATATCCACCAACCATCCTGGCAAGTCTGCACCAAAAGTATCTCAACAGATTTGAATTCTCTCCATCTCAATTACTGGCCACCTATTCATGGATGACCAAATTCATTCTTTTCAAGAAATATCTACAATAGGGACTAATACTCAGTAGATACCAGATATTCTATCCAGGTAGGGCACTGAACAAAAGCAAGCCTAGACTCTCACCGAGCTTACAATAAACATTTTTGTCACTGTTGCTTAGTTGCTGAGTTGTGTCTGACTCCTTTCTACCCCATGGCCTGTAACCCACCAGGTTCCTCTGTCCATGAGGTCTCCCAGGCAAGAATACTGGAATGGGTGGCCGTTTCCTTTTCCAGGGGATCTTTCCAACCCAGGGATTGAACCTGAGTCTCTTAAATTTCCTGCATTGACAGGAGGGTTCTTTACCACTGAGCCACCAGGGAAGATGCAAACATTTATTGACCCATTCTGTTCGCATACTGCATAGCAGTAACTCTCTTGGGAGAAAGAGTATATTACAGTGTACTTTGTTCTCTGTGTAAATTCAACTACTGATTATTCCCATGTCTTTGAATATAACAAAGTAGAATCCAAGTCCTGTCCAGTCACTGAACTTCTAGGTTTCATATAGGTTGCAATGAATTATTACCAGGTGAATCATAGCCCAAAACACAGATGTTCACAGCATTTAAACTGTTCTTTAAGGATTAATAGAACTTGCCATGAATAATAACAGCACTTGATCTGTTATTATTTAAATTATATGTCATTTATGAGAACTGTCTTGTTATAATACTCTTTCCTCTATTCGTTACAGCGTGATTGTTTCAAAACTATTTGCATTGTTGCTTATTCTCAAAATGTCTTGTTAACAAAAAGACTTAGGATTTTGAATGTCAGTCAACCTAGAAAACATGTTGAGTTTCACTGTTTGAGATCAGAAGAACAATAAAAAAATTAGATCAACTTTTGCAAAAAAAAAAATCTAAGAAACTTAGAAAAGTATCTTAACAGAAGTGTTTCTTTTTTATTTGGCACCAGTGGGATTTAACAACCATTAGGATTTTGATAAACATGACTTTTTTCCTTTTTCATAAGAAGCACAAAAGCTAGTAATTTGATAAGGCAAAAAACAATATTTGCATTTAAAATTATACTCTCTAAAATTTTTTCTACTAACCTTTAAATTACTTTGGTTAGT
>SJYF01000790.1:3343649-3357342 GCA_006410515.1 Procapra przewalskii | reverse complement strand
AGACCAAATTGTTAAACTTTATAAGGTATTGTTTCAGGGTGACTTGCTATTTTTACGAAATGTGTCTAACCACATTAATTTCCATGAAAATAAAACTTGCCCAATTTTATGAAAGAGAAAATGTAGCAGAAATTCAGCAACCCATGGCCTAGCAGAGTGGTGGTGGTGGTGATTTAGCTCCTAAATCATGTCTGACTCTTTCAATCCCATGGACTATATATAGCCCGCCAGACTCTTCTGTCCATGGGATTCTCAAGCAAGAATACTGGGTGAGTTCCATTTCCATCTCCATGACACAGGCATTGAGCCCTCATTTCTTGCATTTCAGGTGATCTCCTGCATTGCAAGCGGATCCTTTATCATTTAGCCATGAGGAAAGCCCCAAAGCCTAGCATATAAATATCGAAAAGTAAACCAGAATTCCTCCCCTTATTTCAAATACTTACTGTTCTTTCTATTGGGAAGTGATCTTATTTAATCATTAGTTTCCTTAGAATGCCTCACCTGGTGCCTCACAGGTATTCAGAGCTTCATAACTGAATAAAGGAAATATTGAAATTAAATAAAGGAAAACATCTCATGTTAAATTAATTATTTCCATGAATTATTTACACTTTCAGATGACTTTCTTTTATTTTGTTAAATTCATAGAACACCACTGTGAATGGCAAGAGGGCCATGCGTGTTACTTTATAATTTTAAACACAGTTGCTAAATCACAACATGATCGTGGTCATTTGGACTTTCTGTTTTCAATTTCATTCTATTTTTACTTCTACAGTCTTTGCATAATGCCTAATGAATTTACTAAGCCCAAATATGAACAATTGTCTTGATGGTTAGTATTCATTTCTGCTTGTTTTCTGTTTTCATTCTTTGATTTTTTTTTTAAGTTTTAACCAACAGGAACTATGATATTACAAGTCCTGAAAAGCCTTATCTCCAATGGATATTTATCTCCCTCCCAAATTTAGTGAATGCCACATGGACAGAGGAGCCTGGCAGGGGGCCATAAAGAGTTGGACAGGACTGAGCACAATAGAACCCAGGTAGAAATGGTGAGTAAACCTCCTGGGTGCTTACTCCCCACCCCAGCTGAGTTTCCTGTTACAGTCTGAGGAGTTTCTATTATACATACACATAATTTACAGAAAGTTTCCAGTCCATATGTGTATCCTCAACTTTCTACTGGTACCTTGTTCATCTTGAAATTCGTCTTTCATTTAAAAAAATGCTCTATTATTATGGTGTATTTGTTTACATACAAATTCAAATAAACCCATGTTAAAATAGCTTAATATTATAAATCTCAAAAAATGTGATTATGGAATGGACAACAAAGAGTTATTTTTAACTTTATTAGTTTAATGATTACATTATGTTTTTTCAAGAAAATGTTTAGTCTTTAGAGATGCAAGTTGTCACATATAGGGGTAGAAGAACGTGATATCTCCGATTTGCTTTAAAATTACGTTATCGACAAATCAGTAAAAGAAAAATTAGATACTTGAATCAAATGTAACCAAATTTTGAAAGAAATTGATTCACAGTAATAGGCATATGGGATTCATTATACTGTTCACTCTAATTTGGGGCCTGATTTCTTTTTCAAATTGAAGTTTAAAACATGTATTTAAGTGTGATCATTAGAAAACTTTGACAGCTATCCCTAAGTAGATATAAAATTCATGCACATTTGGGACTAGAGAAAGGAATTTACTAGTACCAAAGGTGGGAATGCAGAAAAATAGAAACAACAGAAATTGTGTCTGAGATGTGAGGGTAATTTTAACCATTCAGATAAGTAAAAAATACCCAGGGAATCAAGCATTTCCTGAACATCAGTTCACAGCTACATTGTAAAGTCCAATCAGAGTGAAACAACCCTTGTTTGTGAGAGAAGAAATGGATGGATATCTGAGAAAAGGGAGCCGTGTGTTACCTGGGAGCATGTGAAGCTCAGGGTAAGTGGTGCTACTGAAGCCCAGTGTTGTCAGCCCCTGTGTCTGCTTCCTGTTCCTCTCTCAGGCTCTGAATCTGTAATTCCTTTTCCTGTTAGACATGATGGAATTTAAACAGACACATTGTTTCATAGCACTCATTTAAATAACTGGCAGCAACCAAAATCCTCTTAGAGTAACTTTCAAGAGGATTTTGAGACCAGAATCCAGAGTAGACGTAGCACTTGCTTTCCAAATGTTCAGGCTCCTGATGGCAACAGCCTCCGTTATGAGAGGCTTATTCTGCATCGCAAATCATATGAATGACTGTTTTTCACTGTGCCACTTGGTACTCACAAAAGACCTACCGCAGCGGTTCTCTTTTAAGAGTTGTTTTATAGAGGATGCTTGATGAAAAGTTGTTCATATTTAGTCCATATAACCTGATGAGTTTGGAGATAAGTTTATACCCATGAAACCAAGTGATAATAAATATCAGTTCCCATTTTCCAGATGAGAAAATTAAGAAAATGTAGAGAAGTTAAATGACTGTCCCAAATTCTCATCACTAATAAACAGAGAAAGTGAGGTCAAGCCACACCTGCCCATGGTCAGTGTCCAGATTTAACTCTTCTGAACCAGGAGAACATCCCTAGACCAATGATGAGAACTGACTTGCCCATCTCACTAATCATCACCAATTATAGTTTCTGTTTCTTTCCTTTTCCTTTTTTTTTTAAGGCAAATCTCCCCGATTAACCACATTGCTGAATTACATTTTCTGTGGTGCTAGTTCTCTCTTTGGTGTCAACTGTGCATAATTATTCTCCATCTTATTTTGACCTACCTTCTTTTTCTGTCTCATGGCATCACCCTCAACTATTCTGTACTGGATAGAATCAACCTCACAAAAGACCTTTCTCAATCTACAGCCAAATACAAACAGCTTCTCCACTTCAGTAAAAAGTAAGTACATTGATATGGAAACTACTTTTCAGGAAAAAAATTAAAAAGCTCTACTTTTTAAAGTGTCCTGTGCATGTGAAAGCCTTGGATGTCTACAACCCAGAAAGCTTAATTAGGGTTATATTTGGAAGAACTGGAGGATATATTTTAATTAGATAGCTTTTAAAATGTTTCTTATTACAATGTTGTATTCACACGTAAGTCCTCAGGTATGGTATTTATAACTTGCACCAAACTCAGAAAAGGAGGAGGACATTTCTAGAAGAGTAAAATGATGGATTATATGAAATGCTGAATTCTTCCTGTGTTACCATTAACAGAGGCTGGGTGAAGAGAACTCAGACCTCAGTGTAATATTTTTGAAGCTTCCTCTGAGTTTATAATGACTTCATTTTTTTAAAGCCTTAAAATCAGTTTCTATTTTAAAATATCATAAATATAAAGAGATTCAGATCAGGTTGAGTCAGTGAATATTTCAATTTTAATTAACTGTAAAAGGAGCTGAAAAAATAAACAATAAATAACAAAATGACTAAGATAAAAAGCATAAGTAACCAAAAAAAAATGTAGCATGCCTAAACCAGCTTCCATTAAAAGTCAACAGTATTCATGATGAAAGCAACTGAGATTTCTTCCAGATAAATGAAACAGTTATCAAATAAAGTTCTGCGCATATTTGGTGTATGTGTGTGCATGCGCTTTGTGTCTGGGTCAGAGAAACGAATGATAGGATAACTAGTTCTGACTAGCCGAACACATATTCAATTAAAAGATTCTGAATGCAAGGCAATTTGTCAGACAGGGGGTAAAATCAGAAGTCCTTGGTGGCAACAGTTTTATTTCTATTTCTAAGGTACAGACCAGGTTAATCCTGGCGCCTGTTTTAAAAGTATTTGGAAAAAATATATAACAAAACAAACAAAGAGAAAACACTTTGTTTATTTCAATAGGTACTTTTTTGTTTTTCCTTAAGAAAAAAAAAGTAAAACGAGTTCACCTAACTCAAGTCAGTCTGGTGTTGAGAGAACAATAAAGTCTTCAGAAACTTTCCTTTTGATGTTTCCCAATTAAACACTTGTACCTACTTAATCTTTCAATGTTAGGAAGATCAACATTTGTCTGATCAACACAAGAAGGCAACTTTGAGGATGGAGATGTGTTAAATCACAAACTCACAATCCTTTGAGGATGGAGATATCACATAGGTAAGTAATTGGAGTGATTTCATGATAACTAAAACACTGAAGAAGCACCTGATGAATTTACTAAATGGTCTCTTTTTGTCAGTGGATCAGCTAAGAAGGACAGCTTTTCAGTTATAAGAATGTTAGGAGAAAATGCATAGAAAAATCAAAATAAAAAAGCTGGTTATAAGCTTGCTTGGGAGTGAATTTCCTGGTTAAGAGAA
Source organism: Procapra przewalskii (assembly GCA_006410515.1). Lineage (NCBI taxonomy): Eukaryota > Metazoa > Chordata > Mammalia > Artiodactyla > Bovidae > Procapra > Procapra przewalskii. The sequence goes on along the minus strand of SJYF01000790.1, from coordinate 3,353,028 downwards.
TTTTTACACCTCAGCAGCTGTCTTGGACAAAGCATTTCTCTTCTTCATGCCTCCCTGTTCTCCACTATAAAAATAGGGCAGTGATGGTGCCTAGACTTCTGGGTTTTGTGAACATTCAACAAATTACTGTTTGAAACATACTTAGCAAATGGTCTGTAGCATAAGAAGTACTCAGTAATTGTAAAATTTTCTTTTCTAATGATGCATTTCTAACAACTGATACTAAGTTATCTGCTGATAGGGTTTGCAGATGTTGAGAGTTTAGACCTTCTCTGTCCTAAATACATTTTTTCATTTGCGTATTGCCCTGGCTATTCATTTATAGAAAGTCTGTATTTTTTCTTCTTTTCAGCATACGGCTTATATGGAAAATCAGGAGATTCTCAGCTCTGTCCCACATGCTAGTGAAAACCTGTTGAACCTTTTCTTGTCTCCTCCCCTCCATATTAGTCATTTAATATTCAATAAATTATTTGAAGGTAAGGTATTTAACATCATAAATATTTGTTCATTTTGCTTATGCATGACCGGGATCATGGCAGACATTCAACAAACCCTTGTTAAATGGATGGTGTTGTATGAAAGAATGATTCTTTGGGCTGGTTAGGTTTTGAACAATTTGTGTTATGAATCTGAAAGAGAGTGAAAAAGTTGGCTTAAAGCTAAACATTCAGAAACAAATTGTGTTATGAATCTAAAGAGGGTATTACTTTTCAGCATCATCTGAGATCATCATGAGAAACGCTGGGCTGGAAGAAGCACAAGCTGGAATCAAGATTGCCAGGAGAAATATCAATAACCTCAGATATGCAGATGACACCACCTTTATGGCAGAAAGTGAAGAAGAGCTAAAAAGCCTCTGATGAAAGTAAAAGAGGAGAGTGAAAAAGTTGGCTTAAAGCTCAACATTCAGAAAACTAAGATCATGGCATCTGGTCCAATCACTTCATGGCAAATAGATGGGGAAACAGTGGAAAGAGTGTCAGACTTTACCTTGGAGGACTCCAAAATCACAGCAGATGGTGATTGAAGCCATACAATTAAAAGACGCTTACTCCTTGAAACGAAAGTTATGACCAACCTAGATAGCATATTCAAAAGCACAGACATTACTTTGCTAACAAGGGTCTGTCTAGTCAAGGCTATGGTTTTTCCAGAAGTCATGTATGGATGTGAGAGTTGGACTGTGAAGAAAGCTGAGACCGAAGAATTGATGCTTTTGAAGTGTGGTGTTGGAGAAGACTCTTGAGAGTCCCTTGGACTGCAAGGAGATCCAACCAATCCATTCTAAAGGAGATCAATCTTGGGTGTACTTTGGAAGGAATGATGCTAAAGCTGAAACTCCAGTACTTTGGCCACCTCATGTGAAGAGTTGACTCATTGGAAAAGACTCTGATGCTGGGAGGGATTGGGGGCAGGAGAAGGGAAGGGCAGAGGATGAGATGGCTGGATGGCATCACTGACTCGATGGACGTGAGTCTGAGTGAACTCCAGGAGTTGGTGATGGACAGGGAGGCCTGACATGCTGCGATTCATGGGGTCGCAAAGAGTTGGACACGACTGAGTGACTGAACTGAACTGAACTGAACTGAACTGAGAGCATCTTACCCATTATCTCCTACCTTCCCTTTATTTCTTATATTCGGGCAACAATACACCAAACTCCCTACCCAAGTACCTTCTTTGTCACCCAACCAGCGATTATCACAAAGGCCATTCCTGAAATACACAATTGTTTTGAAAGCAATGAAATTAGCCAGTCCAAATGAATAGCTACACCATGCTGATATTGCTCCCCTGGGGTAAGGAGTTGGCTCTTGTTCCATTTGTTTCTCATAAACAGAACAAATGTATTTCTAGGTTTATTTTACTTGATGATGGGTTCATGGGAAAAAGGAAAAAAGGCAAAAGTATTCTTTGTGACCAACCCCCAGAAGCCTCAGTGAGCACATATGATGAATTTGATAAGAAAGATAACATTTTAAGCAACCTCAAGATAAATTTATTACATCTAAAAGTGACCCAATAAGCTAAAGATTTGCAACTGTTAAGTTTGGGGAAATTGTTAGCATTTTACAAATTCTTTAAGAAATATAAAAATTATTTTGGCTGTGAAAATATATTCAGAAAACTTGAAGAAATGTGTTTAGAGAATCCATTCAGAAGTAAGGATTTTTCATGTGGAGCAAACGCACACCCATCCCCCTACTGAAAATAAAGAAGCAGATCCATCTACACAGAGGTTTGAATTCTGCTGAGGAGAGAAAGAATTTTATTTTCTAAATTATTAGTTAACCACATGTGTAGATTAAAATTCTAAAGTAATAAGATTTAAGACCCTGGAAATCTTGAGTTCATGTATCCATTCCTCTGCCTTTAGGTAGGAGCATGAATTGTATGGGTAAGCCAAATATCGATAGCTACAACAGAAGCAATTTACCTCTCAAGCTAAATCAACCTGTGCTTCCCAGGTGACTCACCATTAAAAAATCCACCTGCCAATGCAGTAGACTCTGATTCGATCCCTGGGTCAGGAAGGTCCTCTGGGTGAGGGACTGGCAAGCCCCTCCAGTAATCTTTCCTGGGAAATTCCATGGACAGAAGAGCCTGGAGGGCTACACCCCTTGGGGTTGCAAAGAGTCGAGACCAAGCATGTGGGCAAAGCTGAATCTGAGTCACAACACATCTCATGAATGAAGCCAGGATCCCTCACTTGGGAGCATGACCTGCTTGTCCCTTTACTACTGTGGTCTATTTCTATACAACACTTTACCCTTATCTGCTTTGTTTGTTTTACAGCCCACTCCCAATATAAATGTATGGGATTTTCCTCACACCGACTAACAATTCTGCAACCCTACAGACATCAACTGGATGTCCTACAGTTTAATTCAGCTCAGACACTAATTACTGGAGTTCACATCAAATCCTACAAGTTAAGGAGTCAGTCCCATAGTGTTTCGGTCATACGTTACCAGAAAATCCAAACACTTATTGCAACTTTTTTTTATAAAGGAAAGGGAAAAAAAACACAACTGAAACATCCATCAACCCAGCAATTAATAAAGTTTGGTATGTTAATATAGATATGTGAAGCTTACAATAAACATTTGTTGTTGCTGTTTAGTTGCTAAGTTGTGTCTTACTCTTTGTGACTTTTTAGACTGTAGCACTCCAGACTCCTCTGTTCATGTGCTTTTCCAGGCTAGAATACTGGAGTGGGTTGCCATTTCCTCCTCCAGGGGATCTTCCTGATCCAGGAATCGACCCAGGTCTTCTGAATCTGCTGCATTGACAGGTGGTCTCTTTACCACTGAGCCACCTGGGAAGCCCATTACCAAGTCTGTGTACATTTTAAACATAAAATACAAGACTATATTTTAGCTATGGATATAGCCATTTTATCTGGCTTCATTCATTTAGCATAATGTTTTTAGCTTTCATCCACACAGTAACTGGTAATAGCACTTCATTCCTTTTCTCATGTCTGAATACTATACTGTTGTATGGATATGGTATATACGTTTATCCATTCATCAGTTCAGCATTTGAATTGTTTCTTCTTATTGACTACCATGAATAATTTTAACATGATCTTTCTTATTTTCAGTCATCAAATTATATCTTTGTGACCCCATGGACTGTAGCATGCCAGGCTTCCCTGTTTTTTACTATCTCCCAGAGTTTGCTCAAACTCATGTCCATTGAGTTGGGGATGATATCCAACCATCTCATCCTCTGTTGTCCCCTTCTCTTCCTGCTTTCAATCTTTCCCAGCATCAGGGTCTTTTCCAGTGAGTCAATTCTCCATATCAGGTGGCCAAAGTATTGGAGTTTCAGCTTCAGCATCAGTCCTTCCAGTGAATATGCAGGACTGATTTCCTTTAGGATGGACTGGTTGGATCTCCTTGCAGCCCAAGGGACTCTCAGGAGTCTTCTCTAACATCACAGTTCAAAAGCATCAATTCTTTGGAGCTCAGATTTCTTTATGATCAAACTCTCACATCAATGCATTACTACTGAAAATTTTTTTTCATTGCTTTTATGCATATACCTGGGTGTGGGATTGGGGTTGGTGACTGTATTTGTCATTTTCCTGAGTTGCTAAAACATGCTATGTGGTGGCTGCTGCATTTTACCTTCCCACTTGTCATGTCAGTGCATTTCAACAACTTTTATTTATTTGTTTTTATTATTATAGTCATCCCAGTGAGTGATAAATGGTATCACTGGGCTTCTGTTTGATTTTGGCCAACAACTTAAAATTTTGAGCATCTTATATGTGATTGCTGGCTATATCTATATCTATCTAACTATCTATCTATCTATCTATCTATCTATCTATCTATCTATCTATCTAGATATGTCTTCTTTGGGGAAATAGACACCTAGTTTACTAATTTTTCAATTGAGTTTTTTGTCTATTCATTGTTGAGCTGTGAGCTAAGCTGATACATTCTGGAGAGAAGTGCCTTACCAAATATAGGCCAGACACATATATGCTCCAGATCTTTGGTCATTTTTTGAAACAGAAAAAAATGATAATAATAACAATAAATTGTAGTTTCTTTTTTGTGGTTGCCACCCCTGTGTTTTCATAAGTAGGAAATGATCACCTAACTCAAATTTAAGAAAATTATGTCCTATATTCCCTTTTCTGAGTTTATTTAAAATTTTTCCTCTCTTGAACTTAGGCATTTAATCTACTTTGAGGTAATTTTTATATGAAGAGTGAGGTAGAGGTCCAACTTCATTTTTTTGCATTTGTGTATACAATTGCCCTAATATTTACTGGAAAAAAAAACCTGTTATTTTCTATAGAAATGTCCTGGTATTCCTGTCAAAAGTAAATGACCATAAATATTTTACTTATGAACTCTCAATTATATTCCATTGACATATCTTTTATGCTAGTACCACACCATTTTTATTAATAAATATTCTTGTAGTAATTTTCATAATAAGGAATTAGTTTTCCTCCAACATTTTTATTCATTTACAAGGCTGTTTGGCTTTTCTGGGTCCTTGTGTTTCCACATGAACCTTAGGATCAGCTGGTCATGTCCTGCCAAAACACAGATGCTGGGGTTTTAATGGAGACTGCATTAAACTTTCAGTCAAATGTGAGGTGTCTTGCCGTTTAACAATGTTAAGTACTCCATACCATGAACACAGGATATCTTTCCATTTATTTAAGTCTTCTTTATTTTATTTCAACCACATTTTATAGTTTTTAATATATGTCTCTCTCTTTCTTCTTAAATGTATTGCTAAGCATTTTTAGTCTTATTTTATGACATTTTGAATTCAATTTTTCTTAATTTCATTTTCAGATTAACCATTGCTAGGAAATGTAAGTGTAACTTTTAAAATTTATCTTCTATCCAGACACCTTCCTTTACTTGTTTGCTGCTGCTGCTGCTGCTGCTGCTGCTAAGTTGCTTCAGTAATGTCCAACTCTGTGTGACCCCATAGATGGCAGCCCAGACTCCCCCATCCCTGGGATTCTCCAGCCTTTTTTAGTATTTCTAATAGAATTTTTTAAACTGTAGGATTTTCTGTATCCAAGTGCCAGGGACCAGCCCTGGTGGATCCAGGGTAATTCGAAGCAGGGACGGCGTGGTGAGAGAGATATATAGATTTAGAGAGAGATAAGGAAAGAGTTTGCAGTTAAGAGAATAAAGGAGAGAAAGAGGCTGTGTTCCTTGGTTTACATAGAAAGCCAATAACACCTCAAACAAGAGACTTACACCATCTATGTAAGGCCACAGGCGCCTGCTTGGATAGCGGAGGGTGCCCCGCCTTGGGCTCCCTCTCGCGTGGGTCTTAGAAGCCCAGGCAAATAAGTAGACATGATGAGCTTCTATGCTCCAGATGGGAATCAGCCAAAAAATAGAGTAAGAAAGAAAAGAAGACATGGGGAAAGCCAATCTTTCCAGGAACTGGTCTGTTTCTTTATTTTCCAGGTCCGCTTTTATACTTTTTGTTATACATAGAGATAAACGGAAAATACAAAGTCATGCAGGGTCAGCACCCCTGATCCTTATCGAGACCAGGCTTTCTCTCTGCACACTTAGCTGTATACACAGGTCTTAGGTGATTTACATCATCTTATGGCCAGGAGGCCTATTGGCATTTTATGGCCCTTTCCTATAAGGGTCCGTCAACCAGAAAACTTATATTTGCCCTAAAAGTGTTGTTCTTACAAAAGTCTGGTGCCACTCTCAGAAAGTACTAATTAAGGTTACATTCTTACATAGCAAGGACACAACAATTTATAACAAGGAAAGAGGAGCACAATAATTTATAACAAAAAGAAAATTCATTAACTCAAAAGTCTAGTATTGCTAACATCAAAACTACTATATTCTTTTTCTACATTCCAATTACATTGATTAATATCCTCCAGGTGCCTAAAAGATAAAGGATATGGAGGCCTGGCAGCAGTCATTAACTCAACAATGAAAATTCTCTACAAGTATAATTCTTAGCTCTTTAAAAAAAGGCTCTGTATCTTTAAGATGTTTTAAGCTTTGTGCCTCTCAAGGTTGGGGGGCTGTAAACAATCACATGCATAGTTGTAAAAGTCTGGGTAAGGCAAGTTAGCCATCAGAAGGGTTTGAGCTGAAACACTCCTTTTATATACAGGAGACTGTCAACTGGAACTCTAAGTTAACTTTTTGCAGAGAAAGGTGGTCGGGGATAGCCCCTGTTCATGTCAGGAACATTGGTGAGTCATAAAATAATAAGACAGACAGATTCTGGTTTGGGGGTAGATGCCCGAGAAGGCCCAGGTTTCCTTGAGGTCTGATCTCGCCTTTGCCTATCAGGCCTCTACCTCATGACCTTTGCCACAGGTGGGATTCCCCATGCTGGCTCCCAGCACCCAAGATCATATCTTTTTTATGCCTAATTATCCTGACTAGAAACTTTATAAAATGTGTAACAGAAGAGGTAAGAATGGAATTCTTTGCATTTTTGTTTTTCTGATCTTAGGATCAAACATTGAGTCTTCTCTACTTAAAGTAAAGTTATCTGTACATATTTTATAAACACCCTTTATCACATTGTGGTGATTACCTTCTAATCCTATTCTGTCAAGCTATTTTATCATGGAAGGGTGTTCAACTTTGTCAAATGCTTTTTTTTCTTTAAAAAAAATTAGTTTATTTATGTTTACTTTTCAGCCTCTCAGGGCAGCAAGCAGGATCTTCATTCCCTGCCCAGGGGATCAAAACTGTGTCCCTTACGGTGGAAGCATGGAAGCTTAACCATTGGACTGCTGGAGAAGTCCCTCCAATGCTTTTTTTTCTGAGTCTCAGTTCAGTTCAGTTCATTTCAGTCACTCAGTCTTGCCCAGCTCTTTGCGACCCCATGGACTGCAGCACGTCAGACCTCCCGTCTATCACCAATTCCCAGAGTTTACTCAAACTCATGTCCATTGAGTCGGTGATGCCATCCAACTATCTCATCTTCTGTCTTCCCCTTCTCCCTTTTCTGAGTATAGTGAAAGTGAAAGTCGTTCAGTCATGTCGGACTCTTTGAGACCCCATGGACTATACAATCCATGGACTTCTCCAGGCCAGAATACTGGAGTGGGTAGCCTATCCCTTTGCCAGTGGATCTTCCGGGCACAGGAATCAAACTGTGGTCCCCTGAATTGCAGGTGGTATCTTTACCAACTGAGCTATTGGGGAAGCCCATGGTCACAAAGAGTGGGACACAACTGAGGGACTGAACTGAAATGAGAGATGATAATCCAGTCTGGGTCTATTGTTTTCTTAATATGGTGCATTACACTGATTGATTCCCTTGTTAATCAACATTGTATTCTTGCAAAAATCTCCCTGGTTGTGGTGTATATTCCCTTATATATACTGTTAGATTCACTTTGCTGGTATTTTGTTTAATCCTTTTGAAACTATATCCATAAGAGATATTGGCCTGTAGTTTTCTTGTGATATTTTTGTCTGTTTCTTTTCTTTCTTTCTTTTTCTTTTTTTTTTTAATCAGGGCAGTAGTATGCTCTGGAGAAGGCAATGGCACCCCACTCCAGCACTCTTGCCTGGAAAATCTCATAGACGGAGGAGCCTGGTAGGCTGCAGTCCATGGGGTCACAAAGAGTCAGACACGACTGAGTGACTTCCATTTCCCTTTTCACTTTCATGCATTGGAGAAGGAAATGGCAACCCACTCCAGTGTTCTTGCCTGGAGAATCCCAGGGACCAGGGAGCCTTGTGGGCTGCTGTCTATGGGGTCACACAGAGTCGGGCACAACTGAAGCGACTTAGCAGCAGCAGCAGTGGTATGCTCATAGAGTAAGTTGATAATTTTCCATCTTCTATTTTATGGAAATATTTTTGAAGAACTTGTGAGAATCCTTCTTGAACTTGAATCAATTTGTGGAATTTACTAGCAAAGTTATCCAGTCCTGAGCTTTTTTTTTTAGGAAATTTTTTGATGAATAGTGAACTCTTATTCCGTATTGAAGGTCCATTCAGATTTTCTACTTTGCCTTTTTATTAAGTCAGTTTCAAAAGCTTAGTGTGCTCAGACTGCTATAAAAAATTACCATAGACTGTGTGACTTAAATCAGAGAAGGCAACGGCAATCCACTTTAGTACTCTTGCCTGGAAAATCCCATGAACAGAGGAGCCTGGCAGGCTGCAGTCCATGGAGTCACACAAAGTTGGACACAACTGAAACAACTTAGCAGCAGTAGCAGCAGTGTGACTTAAATAAGAAATACTTATTCCTCATACTTCTGGAATATGGGAGGTCCAAAATCAAGTCACTGGCAGATACATTGTCTGCTGTGGGCCTGTTTCCTGGCTTGTGGGTGGCTGTCTTCTAGTGTATATTCACACACAGAGCAGAGAGGAAGAAGCTTTTGTGTTCTCTGTATAAGGACGCTAATCTCATTCATGAGACTCCACCCTGATGACCTAATTACTTCTCAAACCACCCTACTTTTAATGACCTCACATAGGAGGTTAGGGTCGTAACCTGTGAACGTCAGGAGGACACAAACATTCAGTCTGTAAAAAGTAGTGTTTGTGTCTTTCTAGGAATCTGTCATTTGATCAGGAATATCATATTTGTTGATATACTGTTGTTTATTTTCTTTTTCTTTCTGAAAGACTGGTAATATCACTCTTTGATTTGTGATTTTTGTAATATAAATCTCTTTTTGTTTAGTTTCTTAGTATATGTAAAGATGTATTGGCTTTGTTAATCATTGCAAAATTTTATCTTTTGGATTTTTAAACTTTTCCTATTCTTTTTATATCCCCTATTTCATTATTTTTACTCCAGTATTTATTTTTTCCTTTATTCTTCTTTCTTTGCTTTAATTTTCTTTGTCTGACTTCTTGAAGTG
>SJYF01000790.1:3328193-3340814 GCA_006410515.1 Procapra przewalskii | reverse complement strand
AGCTAAATATAAAATGGAAAGAAAATAAAATATAGAAGAAAATATAAATATATTGAGATAAAATTTCATTTTACCAATATTAATAATAGCAATATCTAAATTACATTTAATACATACCATCACATTATTCTAAGTACTTAATCATTTAAAAATACCCCATTTTTTTTCCAGATTGATAATATTGTTAAGACATCTGCTGGGGGATAAAAACCTCATAAACAATTTGAATTGTGTGATATATATTATGCTTAATTTCTTTTAATGACAAAAAATTTCACAGAAACCCATTAAAATTAATTAATTAAAAGAAACAACAAAAAATAGAACACCCAAACAGAAAAATGAGAATTTTATATGGACTGGAATTTCACAGAGAAGACCTAGACACCCAGTAATGACTTAGAAAGGTGCTAACCTTTGGGAAAACATGTACTCTAGACAATGAGTTGATAGTAATCTCTTATCCATAGACTGACAGCCCTTGTGAATTGTTGCAAAAACCACACACCCTTCAGGCAAGAAGGAAAATTGGCACAAATATTTCATAGGGCAGTTGCCAATAAACACTACATTTAAAATAGACATTAAATTTTGATGAGCAATTCCAGGCTTAGGCATTTAAATTATAAATATAGTTTTAAAGAATTGGAAGACATATAAGCAAGGGTGTCAGAAGAGCATTATGTTCTAAAAAATTCTAAAAATTAAAAAACCCTCATACTATGAGTATAAAAATATGTTTTCAGAAAAATTAGATTAACCTAGAAATTTACGTCCAGATATTCTGGAAAAGTCTGCCTTTCATCCCCATGAGTGTGCACAACCTCAGGTCTATGACTATGAGAGACTGGGGGTGTGCTTCAATTCTCAGCTCACGTGTAGTCAACCATGCAAGGTATTGGGTGTAACACTGTGTTCTCCCATGCTTAATAGGGAAATTCTACTTGAATTCTTGTTCCTGTATTTCCACCTCCATCTAATTTACCTTTCCAATTTGTGCCTGAAAAATCAGTCATCATTCAAATTAATAAACAATACAAAAGGCCACATTAGCCAAAATTTTCAGGTGTTTTCAAAGATCAGAGGTGACAAAGCGATTTGATTCTCTCCATCCTGACCTGCTCCATAGTGGAACCGCTGGAAACAACTAGTCATGGGAAAGATGGGAGCAAAGGATGGATGAGTGGAAAGAAGTCCCCACAAACTGGGAAATCAGCCAGTCCTGCCAACACATTCATCTGTAGATATATCCGTGATTGTTTGCTAACATCTGGAGAAAAAAACGCCATGTTTGAAAATCAGTGTCAAAAATGTGCCAAGCCCCTGAAGGCTTTACCAGTTAACACGGTTACAGAGGAAAAGGCATGAAGCAGATGTGGCTATGTTGGGAAATTACTCACACTTCAGAAACAGACACCTCTCAGGTTTTTCTATATTAATTCAGATTATAGGCTGTGCTCAGTGTTCCACTGTGTCAAATTCTTGACCACCCCATGGACTGTAGCCCGCCAGACTCCTCTGTCCGTGGAATTGTCTGGGTAGGAGCACTGGAGTGGGTTGCCGTTTCCTTCTCCACGGGGTGTTCTGGATCCAGGGATCAAACCTGTATTTCCCGCATTGGCTGCCAGATTTATTACCACTGAGTCACCAGTGCGTACATTGTTGGTTGCTCAGTCATGTCCTACTCTTTGTGACCCCATGGACTGCAGACCGCCAGGCTCCGCTGTCCATAGGGATTCTCCAGATAAGAATACTAGAGTGGGTTGCCATGCTCTCCTCCAGAGAATCTTCCACACCCAGGGATCGAACCCAAGTCTCCTGCAATGCAGGCAGATTCCTTACTGTCTGAGCCACCTGGGAAGCCCTTTAATTCAGATTACTTCATATACTAGTTCATCAACTTGTGAGATGAAAGCTCAGTGAGAGATTGATCTCAAAAGTGATGATAAATGATACTGAATTACAGCAAGACTTAGACATCTAGGAGTCCTTGGCCATGCAGCTGATTTGCACGTGATGATCAACATTAGCATGTAAATTTGTTTTGATCTCGATTTTAATCCTAGAACATTTTCTTTAATTCTCACATAAAACATGTAAGACGAAAGAAAGGCAATTCACAGGGTTTTTTTTTAGTTCACTAAATTTTGACAGCTAAGAATCTATTATAATTATTAAAAGATCTTTAATAACTTTATTAAAGTATATTTAGCAGGACTCCAGAATACTGTGGTTATTTTATAAAACTTTAAGTAGGATTAACTTTCTGAGAGTTTAGGACATTAATTATATTTAGCACTGTTCAAGTCACAATCCAGGTTCATTTCTGTTCTATCTGAGATGATCCCACACAACCCAAGTTGTTGTCACATTATTGTCTTTATTTTAGTTGAGGAAGCCAGGCTTGGCTAGCCTGGTCCCCTAGCTCCCTAAGGGCCTAGCCCAAGGGGAACCACAGAAATTCTGCTGGAAATCAGGGTCCCTCTTTTTAATCAAACACCCACTCTTTCCACAATCCCCTCTTAAATGCCACCATGTATAGTCAACAAAGATCCTTGGGTATGATTTGAGGGTCAATTACAAAAAGCCCTGGTTTTAAAAATCTTGTCAGTGTGGCCTTGTATGGAGCTTTATTTTTTTTCAGCTGTATTTTATTTTTGTTGAAGTACAGTTGATTTGCAGTGTTGTGTTAATTTTTACTGTACAGCAAAATGATTCAGTTACACATATAAATATACTATTTTTTCATATTCTTTTCCATTATGTGTTATCACAGGATATTGATTATAATTCCCTGTGCTCTACAGTAGGACCTTTTTGTTATCCATTCTATGTATAACAGTTTGCACCTGCTAATCCTAAACTCCTAGTCCCTCCCTCCTCCATCCCTTCTCCCTTGGCAACCACGTCTGTTCTCTATATCTGTGAACCTGTTTCTGTTTTGTAAAATAAGTCCCTTTGGGTCGTATTTTAGATTCCACATGAATGTAATATCGTATGGGATTCATCTTTCTTTTTCTGATGCACTGCACTTAGAATGGTAATCTCTAAGTCCATCCATGTTGCTGCAAAAGGCATTATTTTGTTCTTTGGATGGCTGAGTAGTAGTCTGTTGTATATAGGTAAGACAATTTCTTTATATCTGTCAATGGACACTTAGGTTGCTTCCATGTCTTGGCTATTGTGAATAGTGCTGCTCTGAACACAGGGATGCATGTATAGTTTTGAATTACAGTTTTGTCTGGATATATGCCCAGGAGTGGGATTCCTGATATGGTAGCTCTAGTTTTAGCTTTTTGAAGCGCTTTCATACTGTTTTCCACAGCAGCTCTACCGACTTACATTTCCACCAGGAAGCTTCCTTTTTCTTATGAAGTCTTACTCACACAGTCCTGGAGGCCTATTGTAAGTTGATTTTACCTCTCTACTATAAGTAAAGCCAAACACAAAAACCGCAGCTGTGTGCAAAACACTAACATAATAAGAAGAAGAAAGAAAAAATAAAACTTACATTTCTGGAATACCGTCTAGTTTACCAAGTATATTCACACACACCAGTGCTTTTTACATTCACACCAATACCATGCAGAAAAGGAGAGCAGGGGTTATTATCCTCCATAGAGGATTTTACAGTCTAGTGGAGGACATAACACCTTTGCTCAGCCCAGATATAATCTGCTCTAAATTTTAGTTTGCCCTAAGTGGTAGTGCTGCTTTCTTTTCATCCATTTCTCTACTCTTGATTGATCAGACCCTAATTATTTAACGCTGAGTTGGAATCAACCTTGCATCAAAACCGTATCACAGTTTTGAGACTCACACAAGAGTGGGGACTGGGCGTTTCAGACGTAGAATGCTTCCTGGAGCGTTTGCCTGACGCCTTCAGAGCCCACTGCAATCATACATAATTTTTGTTATTTCACAGAATCGCTGCACTTCACTTCTCTTGAATGCTCTGTCAAGGCCATGTGCTTAATTGAAAGAATGCATTGCCCAGTATCTACTGCTCACTCAGCAGCATGCGTGACGCCAAAGGTGTTATTAAAAGGAGCTCTGTCATTCAGAAAAACACTTCAATTTCAGTGTCTGCCGTGTTTCCCTGTTGTTATATGCGAGGTTTTATGTGAATAAAATTTGTTTTATTGACAGGACCAAATTACGTGAATTATGGCCATTTTAGGAAAGATGAGGTGAAGTAAAGTTGTTTCTGATTTTAGTTATGTTAAAAGTTAAAAGCCAGAAAAGGTACCTACAAATCTAAAGGTTATGTGAATAACAAAGAATAATTTTGGTTAGCTCTGACCTCACTCTTAACCAGGTTGTTAACTAATAATCTACTGATAACATTTTGCATGAAGAGATATTCTTGTTAAAATAAATTGCACTTGATGACATTGCTGTTTCATTTTTGAGCAAAAACTCATATTTTCTTAGCTTTTGTAGGCTTTATAGGAGACCATTACATTTCTCAAGGCATTTGCAAATAAAAAGAATTTGGATTAAATTTACAGTAACTTTGCCCTTTTCAGCATTGCATAAGTGCACAAAAATGCATTTGAAAGATAATACTTAAAACTTGGGAGTTTGGAACCTTACTTTTCAATGTAAATATTTTAGCTCATTATAGTTCCAGTTGTTCTGACTGAACTTGGGTTTTTGCTTCCCTGTTTGGGTCCCTGAAGTGAGGTTTACAGTTTCCTGATTCACTTGATTTCCAGACATTTGAACAGAAAAAGCTATCTGACTGAGCATGAAAAGGGTATTTTCCTCTCTACCCACATGTCTTAAAAAATGAAAACGATTTGCCTGTACTCCTCTTCCCTTTCACTTCACATTTCCTTACTCATCCGCTTCCCCTTACATATGAAGAAATAATTGGCGATTAGAAAGTGGGGATTTAAAAGTTGGAATTCAAAGCAAGGCCTTTCAGGAGGTGTACACACTTGCACCTGTGGTCTAAACATCACTTTGCCTTCATGTTAGAACAAGTCTTTCTGTCTGCCCTTCCTGTTGGATTCCTGCTGGTGCAAGGCTCAGGCTCCTGCTTTCATGGATGGTGTAGAGGAAATGAATGTATCTATCAGGTCATTCACTTTTCAACTCAGATCTGTACGTCAATACTTTCTAGGCTGTCCCCAGGTAGCAGCTTCCTAGGCTTTCCGTGTCTGGTCTTGCCTACTCAGGACCCAGAATTAACCCCATCTCTTTAAATCCTACGAGTGAATCCCATCCCTTTAAATCCCAACCATACCACTTCTCAGCCTCCCTTTCTGCCCTCCCTTCCCCCTTCTCTTCTGCCATTTGCCCTGTTCTGTCTCCACAGTCCTCGTCCATGGCTCCACCGTCTCTGGAACTAATACTCCAGCCCTGTTTCAAGTCTTTCCTCACCCCAGCCCCAGCTTGCTGGCTCCACCCTTACACAGGGATGCTCATATCACCATCTACCATTCCACTAGCCCCCATTTTCCACGGTTCACCAGAGTGTGTGGGACACAATCTCAGCTTCTGTGATAAGCCAAGTACTATAGTTGAGGCCCCTCCTGGGAGTCCAGGTCCACTATCTCTCATACCCCAGCGCCTCTCTTGCTTTGCTCTAAAATTCATTTCCCAGGAGGACACCGCTGAGCCTTCATCCTCCCTGGGGGCATCTGTTTTATCCTCTCTGGCACCTTCCCTTGTGCCCCAGATCTTGAAAATATGATAGGTTTCCTCCTTAAACTTCACTCCCACTTCCAGAAGACTGGCCCCTACTCCTCCCTGTAAACCGATGTTCCCTTTGAAGTACAAGTGGAACGTATTATGGGTACCCATGTTTCCCAGAGTCACTTACCACCCACTTTCCCTCCCCCTTGTTCATGGTATGAATTAAAATCTGGCTCAGTGTCTTCTATCCCTTCAACTCTTAACATTCTTGGCGACATCAATAGTGGTGCAGACAGCCTGTCTCACCCCAGGCCTTTTAGTTCCCTGACATTCTCACTCCTATTGATTTCGTTTCCCATTACACTCGTGGGCGCCCCTTCCCACAGGTACACCTCAGCAACTGTATCACAGCTCTGCAACCTTCCAGAATGCGACCCAAAGGATGACCTTCTCTGACCATCACCTCGTAGCTCTCTCATCCTTTCTTCAAATACCCTGACGTGTCACTTCATACCCCTGAGATGTCCACCCACGGAAGCATCGTGCTTTCTTTATTTGCCACTCTTTATTTGCACCTGTCTCCCTTCATATCTAGCCGGGATACCGTGATCTATCACTGGTATGAACCTTTCCCTTTTAGCAGCATTTCAACTTCTCTAATTTATTCCATAATCCCTCAATTAAATATATATATTTTTCAGATTCAGGCAGCATCCAGATACCTGAAAACTGGTGGGAAAGGATACACAACTAGGCTGGCTGCTCTTATGTTCATGATGACCGAGTCCCACAGAGCTCTTCTGTGTGTCAGTCCTACTGTGTTTCTGCTTTTCTCATCAAATTCTCTTTGAAATAATCATTCACACATTGCCTCCTAACTAACAACACCCCTCTTTTCTTTCCCATCTAATGACCTTCCTTTTATTTAACCAAGAAAATAGAAAAAAAAAAAACCCCATCATGGGGGCATACGTTTCTCCCTCCTTCCTTCTACTCAGAATCACTTTTTCCAAAATCACTGGTATTCCATGTTGTCAAGTCCAATGATTAATTTTATTGGCATTTTATTCTGCCTTTCACCATTTGACCCAGGGAATCATGTGTGGGGTCACTATTTTGTGTTTTCTTGAAACATATTTTTAATTAGTTCCAGGGGTAATACCTGTTCTTGTTTGTTTGTTTTTTTTCTATCTCACTGCTCACTCCTTTCTGAAATCCTCTATTATATCCTTCATTTTGCCAGTTCCCAAATATTAAGGTGCCCTGGCTCTCCTTTCTTGGTTCCTTGTTTACTCCCTTATCCCTTTAAGCATATGGCAATTCATAGGTTTTCAATATTGTCTTTAACCTGATGATTCTCAAGGGTGACATTTCACATCCAGACCTCTCTCCTAAATTCCATACTAGGAATTCCAATTGCCTCCCAGACATTTACACTTGGGTATCTAATAGGGATCTTAATGGCAACTTGTTGGAAGCCAAGGACATGGAATGTGTATGTGCTCAGGCATGTCTGACTCTTTGCGACTCCATGGAAAGTAGCCTCCAAGCGCCTCTGTCCATGGGATTCTCCAGGCAAGAATACTGGAGCAGGTTGCCATTTCCTTTTCCAGGGGATCTTCCCGACCTAGACATCCAACCCATGTCTCCTGTCCTGGCAGGTGGATTCTTTACCACTGCACCACCTGGAAAGCCCAGGGCATGGGATAGGCACAGGGTACCATCAGTGCTATTGATGGGACTTAGGATCAGCCAAGGTCTACTTGGGGGCCCTTCATGAACCAGAGCCCAGGAAGTAACCAAATGCTGGGCTTTGGCAACACTTCATCACTCAAGACGACCACTGTGCTCTGCCCACTCTCCCCGTCTCCACCCTCCCTCTTTTGTGACAGTTCCTTCATTATTGCTGAAATATGTTACCATCCCAACAACCCTCCACGCTGTTGTTCCCAAGCAAGGTGGTTCCTATTCTGCCGCCAGGAACTGAAACTAGAGCACTCCCCGTGCTTGTCTGCACTGAGCAGCCTATCAGTGAGAGGGCGGGAGGAGGACATGGCCTCAGGTCTGATGCCCCCAGGTCCAGGTTCCCCCTCTCCACTGACCAGGTACTTTTCTGGAAAGACCAAGCATCACACCGCAGAGACTGTATAATCCTAGATCAGAAGGTCAGCTCACCAGGACCCCTGACCTTGTCATACAGTAGCCAGAGCTTCTAATTCTCATCCTTTGCATTTGGGACTCACTACCCAGGCAGATGAAACCCCTGCATGGAACATGAACCCTGGAGAGTGTCACGGTGACCTTAGGGAAGACACCATCCTCTTTAGGCTTCAGTTTACCCAACAGTAGGAGGGAGTGTAATGGATGGACAAGGGTTCTCTCTGCCCTTCTGAGCCCTCTTGTCAACTCCGGCTCTCAGTGTTGTTGAACCCCTTGCACTCCTGCTGACGGATGTGTACCCTGTCCTTGCTGAGACCCCTGGGTCCTACATGACCCTGCCCAACAGTCCCTTGACATTGTCCAGGTCACTCTCACCCCAGCCCATCCTTCCAGCCATGAGTGCGTCCTTGCTGTCCCTTGCAAATATCAGTTCTGCTCCTAAAGTCCTGTGGACTCTCCCTGCCCTCTGCCCAGAATGTTCCTCCCTAGGGATTAATATAATTCAATTCTTCAGAACTTTGTTCTTTCGGTCCAAAGATCAGCTTCCTAGACAAATCTCTGAGATTCCTACGTAGAAAGACACTTTCGTCATCTTTTTAAGACTTCGTCATTGCATCTTCTGCTGCTGTGACATCTATGTGTTTACTTCTTACTGTTGGTCTCTATTTTTATATTGTTCCATAAAGTCTTTTCTTTTTATCCTCAACTATCTTCTGAAGTACTTTCAATAGCTTCTCAATGAATATTTGCTGAATGGATAAACAAATGTTATAGCCTTTATACTATGCTATGTTCATAAAAATTAAACTGGCAATGTGTACAGTACAGAAGGGAGCAGAGAATATAACCAAATGGTCCAGTTAGAGAAATACTGTAGTAACTTACAGTAGGTTGATTTTAACCAAAATAATGTAATTTGTTAAAGAAGAATGCAATAATGTCAAAGAAGGGACAGGATTAAAAAGAACAGCGGTTAAATATTTTTATTAGTTTTGTTTTAACTTTTGTTCTTCATTCTCTTTTTTCTAAACTGAGAAAAACAATATTGCAAAAAGGAAAGAAATAAAAATAAAACATCTATCTTTAGTGAAAGCAGGAATAAGTCACAACTTCCAAACACTATAATGTATTTCAATAAAACTCACTATGAAATGGTTGTCTGAGGAAGCCTTGCAATTAGCTGAGAAAAGAAGAGACACTAAACGCAAAGGAGAAAAGGAAAGATATACCTATATGAATGCAGAGTTCCAAAGAATAGCAAGGAGAGATAAGAAGGCCTTCCACAATGATCAGTGCAAAGAAATAGAGGAAAACAATAGAATGGGAAAGACTAGAGATCACTTCAAGAAAATTAGAGATACCAAGGGTATATTTCATGCAAAGATGGGTGCAATAAAGGACAGAAATGGTATGGACCTAACAGAAGCAGAAGATATTAAGAGGTGGAACTGTACAAAAGAACAACTTTGTACAGAAGAACTATACAAAAATCTTCATGACTCAGATAATAACGATGGTGTGATCACTCACCTAGAGCCAGACATCCTGGAATGCAAAGTCAAGTGGACCTTAGGAAGCATCACTACGAACAAAGCTAGTGGAGGTGACGAATTCCAGTTGAGCTATTTCAAATTCTAAAAGAAGATGCTCTGAAAGTGCTGCATTCAATATGCCAACAAATCTGGAAAACCCAGAGGTGTCCATGGGACTGGAAAAGGTCAGTTTTCATTCCAATGCCAAAGAAAGGCAATGCCAAAGAATGCTCAAACTACCACACAATTGCACCAATTTCACATGCTAGCAAAGTAATGCTCAAAATTCTCCAAGCCAGGCTTCAGCAATATGTGAACTGTGAAATTCCAGGTGTTCAAGCTGGTTTTAGAAAAGGCAAAGGAACCAGAGATCAAATTGCCAACATCAGTTGGATCATCAAAAAAGCAAGAGAGTTCCAGAAAAATCTATTTTTGCTTTATTGACTATGCTAAAACCTTTGACGGTGTTGATCACAATGAACCGTGAAAATTCTTCAAGAGATGGGCATGCCAGACCACCTGACCTTCCTCTTGAGAAACCTGTATGCAGATCAGAAAGCAACAGTCAGAAGTGGACATGGAACAACAGACTGTTTCCAAATAGGAAAAAGAGTACATCAAGGCTGTATATTGTCACCCTGCTTATTTAACTTATAGGCAGAATATATCATGAGAAATGCTGGGCTGAAGAAGCACAAGCTGGAATCAAGACTGCTGGGAGAAATATCAATAACCTCAGATATGCAGATAACACCACCCTTATGACAGAAAGTGAAGAGGAACTAAAAAACCTCTTGAAGAAAGTGAAAGAGGAGAGTGGACAAGTTGGCCTAAAGCTCAACAGTCAGAAAACGAAGATCATGGAATCTGGTCCCATTACTTCATGGCAAATAGATGGGGAAACAGTGTCAGACTTTTTATTTTTATTTTTTGGCTCCAAAATCACTGCAGATGGTGATTTCACCCATGAAATTAAAAGACACTTACTCCTTGGAAGAAAAGTTATGACCAACCTTGATAGCATATTCAAAAGCAGAGATATTACTTTGTCAACAAAGGTCCGTCTAGTCAAGGCTATGGTTTTTCCAGTGGTCATGTATGGATGTGAGAGTTGGACTGTGAAGAAAGCTGAGTGTCGAAGAATTGATGCTTTTGAACTATGGTGTTGACAAAGACTCTTGAGAGTCCCTTGGACTGCAAGGACATCCAACCAGTCCATTCTAAAGGAGATCAGTCCTGGGTGTTCCTTCGAAGGACTGAAACTCCAATACTTTGGCCACCTGATGCAAAGAGCTGCCTCATTTGAAAAGACCCTGATGCTGGGAAAGATTGGGGGCAGGAGGAGAAGGGGACAACAGAGGATGAGATGGTTAGATGGCATCACCGACTCAAAGGACGTGAGTTTGGGTAAGCTCCGGGAGTTGGCAATGGCCAGGGAGGCCTGGCGTGCTGTGGTTCATGGGGTTGCAAAGAGTCAGACATGACTGAGCAACTGAACTGAACTGAATACTTGATTTACAATGTTGTGTTAATTTCTGCTGTTCAGCAAACTGATTTGGTTACACACACACACACACACACACACACACATATTCTTTTCATTGTGGTTAATTTATCACAGGATATTGAATATATTAACAGTTCCCTGTGCTATACAGTTGGACCTTGTTGTTTATCCATCCTATATGTAGTAATTTGCTTCTGCTAGTTCCGAACTCCAGTCCATCCCACCTAATCTCCCCTCCACTTTGGCAACTGTTAAGTTGGTTACCTATGTCTGTGAGTCTGTTTCTGTGTCCTGCATAAGTTCATTTGTGTCATATTTTAGACTCCAGATGTAAGTGATGTCATAGGCTTGTCCTTCTCTTTCTGACTTAGCTCATTCAGTATAAGTGCAGCGTATGTAGCATGCTGCTGCAAATCGCACTTTCATCATATTTTTATGAATATTTTTTCAATATTCTACTGCATATATATACCCACTCTTCTCTATCCATCCATCTGTCAATGGACACAGGTTGTTTCCATGTCTTGGTTGTTGTAAATAGTATTACTATGAACATAGGGGTACATGTATCTTTTCAAATTATAATTTTGAAAGGACCAACATTTTAACAGTGATCTTTGGTTAAAAGTCATCTTTATGACATGGACGGGCCAAGAAAGAAGCTCGTGTCACTCCTCTGGAGTTGCAATGTGATATTACAGAAGGGCTTTGGGCAGCAGAGAAAGGAGAGAAGGTTCTCTTAAATACCTCTTCTTAGCGTTTGCACCACAGCCTTCAAGCCTAAGAAATGACTTGTAGGCCCAGCAGTGTGATGGGGCAAGATTTGCAGAAACTTGAAGATCTCACTGCCTTATTCAAGGGGTTTTGCTCTATGCCTTGCCAGTTTCTTCAATAGCAAATACTGAGGGAGTTATTTCTCCATGACAAGGACAATTAGCTAGTCCACAGGAATTCTTTGTAAAAAGCCCAAATCAACATTATGACCCAGGCGCTGATTGCCTTTCCAGCACCTCGCACAGAGTGGACACCGGCACTGAGTTGCAGTCACACAAGAATAAGAAATGAGCACCAAGGGAACCCATGAGGCCTAGCGGCACATACCACAGAACAACAGGAAACATGAGTAAGTCAGGATGCAGAGAAATCAGTCTAAATACCGAACCACAGAGTGTTTCCCTTCTCTCCACACATTATCGCATCAGTAAAGCTCCCGAATAAAATGGTTTTGTAGCTGAAATGAATAGCAAGGCTCAGACTGTGCTTACAAAAGTGTCTCTAAGTAAAACCAAGGACCACAAGGGAGATTTATAAAAAGGACACTCGTAGAAACCCTGCTGCTACTGCTGCTAAGTCACGTCAGTCTCGTCCGACTCTGTGTGACCCACAGATAGCCACCCACCAGGCTCCTCCATCCCTGGGATTCTCCAGGCAAGAACACTGGAGTAGGTTGCCATTTCCTTCTCCAATGCATGAAAGAGAAAAGTGAAAGTGAAGTCGCTCAGTCGTATCCGACTCTTCGTAACCCCATGGACTGTAGCCCACCAGGCTCTTCCGTCCATGGGATTTTCCAGGCAAGAGTACTGGACACCTTATCTTCAACAAAGGAGGCAAGAATATACAATGGAATAAAGACAGTCTCTTTAACAGGTGGTGTTGGGAAAACTGATCAACCACTTGTAAAAGAATGAAACTAGATCTCTTTCTAACACCACACACAAAAATAAACTCAAAATGGATTAAAGATCTAAATGTAAGACCAGAAACTATAAAACTCCTAGA
>SJYF01000790.1:3301475-3318500 GCA_006410515.1 Procapra przewalskii | reverse complement strand
ACTCTTCTTTCTCAAGATTGCTTTGGCTATTCGAGGTTTTTTGTATTTCCATACAAATTGTGAAATTATTTGTTCTAGCTCTGTGAAAAATACCATTGGTAGCTTGATAGGGACTGCATTGAATCTATAGATTGCTTTGGGTAGTATAGTCATTTTCACTATATTGATTCTTCCGATCCACGAACATGGTATATTTCTCCATCTATTAGTGTCCTCTTTGCTTTCTTTCACCAGTGCTTTATAGTTTTCTATTTATAGGCTTTTCATTTCTTTAGGTAGGTATATTCCTAAGTATTTTATTCTTTCTGTTGCAATGGTGAATGAAATTGTTTCCTTAATTTCTCTTTTTATTTTCTCCATGGAAAACCCTAAAGACTCCACCAGAAAATTACTAGAGCTAATCAATGAATATAATAAAGTTGCAGAATATAAAATCATCTGTTAAGTCTGATTGGCAAGCGGTGGGCCTGGTTCCAGCCCTGTTTCCCCACTCATCTTCTGTGGAGAAGTTCCATCTACCCTCAGAGTAGAGTGCCAATGTAGCTGACTATTATTGTAGAATTGTCTCTTTCTCTCTTCGGTTCTGTGAGACTTTTGCTTCATATATGTTGGGACTCTCGTTAGGCACATGATTTTATAATTGTTCCATCTTTATAATATAACAAACTTTTATATAATGTACTTCTTTATCTCTTGAAACTCTGCTTGTGTTTTTAGGCAACTTATTTTTTTCTGATAATATGATCATTCTAGCTCTCTCTGGGTTATTATTTGAAATATTTTTTACTATCCTTTAATTTTTAACCTTGTTATGTCCTTGTATCTAAAGGCAGTCTCTTGTAGACAGCATATAGATAAATGGTGTTTTTCTTTTTTTTCATTCTGTCAGTCTCTCCTTTATTTGGCACTTCCCTGATAGCTCAGTTGGTAAAGAATCTGCCTTCAATGCAGGAGACCCTGGTTCAACTCCTGGGTTGGGAAGGGCTTCCTTTGTGGCTCATCTGGTAAAGAATCTGCTTGCAATGTAGGAGATCTGGATTCGATCCCTGGGTTAGGAAGATCCCCTAGAGAAGGGAAAGGCTATCCACTCCAGTAATCTGGCCTGGAGAATTCCATGGACTGTTTAGTCCGTGGGGTGGCAAAGCGTCAGACAGGACTGAGTGACTTGCATTCCCTTAGTTGGGGAGTCTACTTACATTTAAAGTAATAATTGATAAGGAAGGTTTATTTCTATGATTTAACAACTTTTTTTTCTGTATATCTTATCTCTTTCTCTCTCTCTCTCTTTATATATATATATATAGAGAGAGAATGTATGTATATATATGCATATATGAGAGAGTATGTATATATATACACACACTGTTGTTATGATTCTTCAATCTTCCATTATTGCATTTCCTTGTCCATAGTTGGTGTGTGTGTCTTGTATCATTTTGATTCTCTTTTTCTTTCCTTTTCGGTCTTTTGTTGTTATTTTGCTGGTGGCTGGGGATTGCCTTTGATGTTGCAACATTTTGGCATTCTAGTGTGAATATTGCCAAATGTCAAAACTATATAGACATTGTTTCTATATATCTCTGTCCCTCACCTTTTATATTGGTATCTTCATGGATTGCATCTGTCTGCATTGTGGACCCATTAACATAGATATGAACAATATGAATGCTGTTTTACACATCTGCCCTTTAAATCATATGGCAAATAAGAAAGATAAACCAAGAGTTCTATGGTATTAACTTTCACATTTCACTGTGCAGTTGCCTTTAGTGGTGGTGTTTGCTCGTTCTGCTTGTGTTCACTGTCTGGAGTTCTTTCACTTCCACTTGAGAGACCCCTGTCAGCACCTCCTGGAGGGTTGCTCTAAACTCCTTCAAGCTTTTGCTCATTTGTGAATGTCATAGCTTCCTCTCTCTCTCTCTCTATTATACATATAGGCCATGTGTGACGCACAGGGTCTCAGCTCGTTGAGCAGGGATTGAAGCCCTCCCTCCCTGCAGAGGAAGCACAGATTCCTAACCACTGAACCATCAGGGGAGTTCTCTCTCCCATTTTGGAAAGCTGGGTTTTTATTTGAAATTCTTGGTTGACAGGTTTGTTTGTCTTTTCTAGCACTTTCATCACATCATTCACTGCCTTGTTGCCTCATGGTTTATTATGAGAAATAATCTATTTGTATAATTGAAGATCATTGTCCTGCTGGGGCTCATATATGCTGGTCCACTTGGCAGCCATCCGCAGGCCCCTTAGGCTTTGTTCACCTTTCTTCATTCTTTCTTCCTTCTGCTCCTCACACGCGATGATTTCGGTTGCCTGATCGTCACTGTCATTGATTCTCTTCTGCCCAATCAAACATGCTGCTGAAACTCTCTTATGAATTTTCCACTCACTTTGCAGCTCTAGAGCTTCTACTCGGTTTTCTTTTTTAGAGCTTTTACCTCTGTATTGATATTCCATTTTGCTCACCCATCTTTTTTTCTTGTTTCCTGTACTTCTTTGCTTATGGTTTTATTTAGCTTTTTGAAAGTATTTAAAAACAGTTGATTTAAAGTCTTCATTTTGCATAGGAACTTCCCTATATTTGAAACTTCAAGTTGCAAACTTTGGAAGATGCAGACATGCATTCCATCAACGTCAGGGCCTCTGTCTCCCATTGCTGACAATCCTTCCCTCTATCATCCCCCACCACCCCTTGCCATCCAGTCAGTAGCTGTTCTCGCCTGTTCCCAGGCTGCCAGTCCCTGCTTACCAGCTGTTGTATTGTGTGCGCTACCGTACTTTTCAAGGTACTGTACCATAAGATGAGGAAACAGTGGAAACAGTGGCAGACTTTATTTTCTTGGGCTCCAAAATCACTGCAGATGGTGACTCCAGTCATGAAATTAAAAGATGCTTATTCCTTGGAAGAAAAGCTGTGATCAACCTAGACAGCATATTAAAGAGCAGAGACATTACTTTGCCAACAATGGTCCATCTAGTCAAAGCTATGGTTTTCCCTGTAGTCATGTATGGATGTGAGAGTTGAATCATAAAGAAAGCTGAGCACTGAAGAACTGATGCTTTTCAACTGTGGTGTTGGAGAAGACTCTTGAAAGTCTCCGGACTGCAAAGATATCCAACCAGTCCATCCTAAAGGAGATCAGTCCTGAATATACATTGGAAAGACTGATGTTGAAGCTGAAACTTCAACACTTTGAAATTTCAATACTTTGGCCACCTGATGTGAAGAACTGACTCACTGGAAAAGACCCTAATGCTGGGAAAGTTTGAAGGCAGGAGGAGAAGGGGACAACAGAGGATGAGATAGTTGGATGGCATCACCGACTCAATGGACATGGGTTTGAGTAAACTCCGGCAGTTGGTGATGGACAGGGAGGCCTGGTGTGCTGCAGTCCATGGGCTTGCAAAGAGTCAGAAATGACTGAGTGACTGAATTGAACTTTACTATAAGATTTTTAAATGTTTATTTTTGTATTTGTTATTGTTTTTTTTTTCTGTATTGCTTGTGTGAAAAGCATTATAAAACTATTACAGAACAATACTGTATAGCCCATCGGTTGGTTGGGTACCTCAGCTAACTCTGCTGGACTCAAACAAATTGGACATACAAACAAGCTTTCGGAAAGGAACTCATTCATATGTAGGGGCCTTACTGTATTCTAATGTCTGGGCTTCCTCAAGGGCTATTTCATTTCAGTTAATTTATTTTTTTTTCTTTGCACTTATCATATCTCCTTGTTTCATTTTATGCTTTGTGGTTTGTGTTGTTGTTGAAAATTGGACATTAGAATATTATACTGTGGTATCTCTTCAATCAAATTCTCTCCCTGCCTTAGGTTTTATTCTCCTTGATGGCTGAAAGCGACCTTTTGTTCAACTGGTATTAATTGTTAAGACAAAAACTTCCTTCAATACCAAGAGCAGAAAACAAAGCCAAACAAAGCACATGAACAGAAATACTGCCCCACCCACTCTGTCCTGGGGATCGGTGGCTCAGATGGTAAAGAATCTGCCTTCAATGCAGGAGACACAAGAGACTTGGGTTCAGTCCCTGGGTAGGGAAGATCCCCTGGATCTTGGCAACACACTCCAGTATTCTTGCCTGGAGAATTTCATGGCCAGGAGAGCCTGGTGGGCTATAATCCATGGGGTTGCAAAGAATCAGACATGACTGAGCTCCTAACACTTTGACTCTTAGCCTGGCCATTTACAGCCTTGTCTTTCCTCTTGTACTGAACCTGGAGAGCAGCTTGGGGTCTCCTCAGGCCTTTTCTGAGCAGGCATCCTATCCTGGGAGTTCTGTGGCTTTCTAAATTATCCCAGGATACTTAGATGCCTGTGACTGCCCTCATTTCTGAAGGGAACTCTCTCCTGACTTTCCCCCCGGGCATCTGTGGTCTATCGGATGTCTCAGCTGTTACCTTTTATTCCTGATGGCTGCAAATTCTCCTATTCCCCACAATAATTTTAAGCGATACCATCAAGCCTCTGCCCCCGGTGGGTTCTGAATTTGGTGAAACAAGTGGAAGGCATGTGTCAGTCCTCAGGAAGCTGCCGGACAGATCAGGACAGGCAAACACAGTCATCTGTGGAGGCGCCTCTGCTCTGCTCCCTCTGAAACTAGAGCCCAGGGCCCCAAACTAGGAATGCAGGCCACGTGTGAAGCATTCTGTGAGCCAGGGAGGTGGTGGCCAGGGCCACTGAAAATGGCACAAAACTTTTCTATTTCCAAGTTGCCTTCTTTTGATTTAGCATTCACATGGTTGCTGCAAAACTTTGTTTTCTGGAATCATGACAGTTGGTTCTTACAGTTTCTGCTTTTTATTTTTCCCCTGGAAGTGGTGGGAGTTTGGAGTTGTTCACTCCACCATTTTAATCAAGTCACTTGCTTTGCTTTTACTATCAAACCCCAAATATCAAAGGGTTTCTACTGAATGAAATGATTTTTGTCTCCTGTCCCAGGTACATAATTATATATTGTCACATTGATCTAATACTCTCACTAACAAAAATTAACATGGTGGACATTGTTCCAAAATGACAGAATAGTCATTGAATTGTTGTACCTAAGCATCATTCATCTTCAAATTTAGTGGAAGACTTCAGGCATTATTGAAATATAGATCAGCTATTTAATTGTAAATACATATTTGGGTATGTCTTTACAAATCTAACATGGTTTCCAGGGTAGAAAAAAATCTGAATTTTTTTTTCATTCTTGTTTGATTGCTTTTTTATTGAGATATAATTTCTTATGATATTCATCATGTGTACAACATAATGGTTTGATATTTGTCCATGCTAAGTCGCTTCAGTCGTGGTCAACTCTGTGTTGCCTGGTGGACTGTAGCCTGCCAGACTCCCCTGTCCTTGGGGTTCTCCAGCCAAGAGTTACTGGAGTGGGTTGCTGTGCCCTCCTCCAGGGGATCTTCGACCCTGCAGGATCAAATCGGCCCGTGTCTCTTATGTCTACCTGCATTGGCAAGCGGGTTCCTTACCACAGGTGCCACCTGGGAAGCACCCAGTATTTGTATATATTATGAAATAATTACCACAGTAAGTCTAGTCAACATTCATATTAACTCACTTCACTTTAGCATGGAAGGAAAATAAATGGTCTCGCTGTGTCTTCCTGCCCAAGCTTTCCACAAGAGAGTGTGTTATCATTATGTCCATAAATATATCTGCAGATACACAAGGAGGAGACATGCTCCCATATACATATGCCCAAATGTTTATTGAATTATTTTTGTCACCTAATGGAGTGACTTTTGCATCATGAAGGATGTTTATCTTTATAACTTTCCCTCAGATGCAGCATTTTAATATTGATGTGCAAGTATAGTACCATTTAAAGATAATAGGAAAAGTAAGGAAGAATGTACTTTGACAAGTAACTAAGCTACAACATAATAATCTGATATCTGAGCTTCCATCTGTCAGATGCAATCACAAGTAAAAGGTAGAAAGAAGCAAGGGATTGCTTTTTAAGGAAATGGAATTACTGTCCTGAGAATATTTCAAAAATGTGACTTGAAAGGGCAGATACATGGCCTAAGTGTTCTTCAGCTTTCTGTTGATTCCTGAGTGAGCCTGGGTGAGATAAATCGTGCTGATGTGCTTGTCTTGTGTCTAAACTCTCATCCAGCTGGTGTCAGGAAATAAACTCTTTTTGAGTGAAGATCGTTGCTCCAAGCCCCAGAGCAGCAGAAGCAGGCTGTGCCTCAAAGCTTTTTAAGGTGATTCAGTCCTTCTCTGTGCCACCCAGGGGTCTCAGGAGCTGGGTATAATGTTCCCTTTTGTATCTCATGGTTATTCTGTGTGATAATTAAGACAGCGACTAGTACAACATTTTTAGGCATCTGCCCATACAAATAGCTCCTGATGTGATGACTACGGATGTCTTGAGGTTTTGTACATTCTCTCAGTGGGCCAAATGTCAAGATGCAGACTATCACACTTCAGAATTCATTGGAACAAAGGGAGGAAAACCCTGCCACATTTGCAACTGAGAAATGGAAATCTGATGTACAGGGGGTGTGCTGACAGAGAGAAGCTGTGGAACTGCTGCATTTGTGGCACTGGCTTATAGACATTTTTACCATACCCAAATAGTTAATAAATTTGCATAGACTTCTTCCAAAGTCTCTGAATTTAGGTAATTAGACATTAAGATTCTTATCAAGTGGCATTTTGCATTTTGTTTTGTTCCACGCTGTTTATGCAGAAGCCAGAGGATCTTTAACCTTTGGGAAACCTGCATTAAATCACTATTATATTAGTGTTTTAGCCCCATTAACTCAATAGCCATATGCCCAGATATTTCCTCCATTCAGAAAGTCAGGACTTGCTAAACAAAAATGAGATAATTAACAATGAATACCTGCCACTCGGATTTTATGTATACAGCATTCCCTCTTTCCCTTCAAAGCTTGACATTATTACCTATAATTCAAGAAGTGCAAGCCCACATCCCATACACTGCATAGCAATGGAGCTCTCCTGGTGACCTCACACGTTTCCATGGCAGCAGATTCATCTGGAAATAGCACAGCACTTTGATTTGTAGGTGGTCAAAGATGGACTCCTGAATTACATACGTTAAAAAAGGCTAATTTCAAAAGAAAGTCTTAGGTTGAAAATTTTGCAAGGGGCAAGATTATAAATTAGAGTGGTATTCATATTTTTAATGATTATGCATTTCTAGTTCTGAATTTGAAAGGGGGCATTTGTCATTCAAATGCCTCATGGTTAGAATATTTACAAGGAAGTTAGTAGCGATAGAATACAGAAATCCAGTTCTGGCAGCTAGCCACCACCTGCTGGTCATATTGCTGCCTGTCTGCAGGGGCATTGGTCTGCTCGGGCTGCCAAAACGAAATAACAGACCAAGAGGCTTCCTCGGTGGCTCAGACAGTAAAGAATCTGTCTGCAATGCGGGAGACCCGGGTTTGGTTCCTGGGTTGGGAAGATCCCCCGGAGGAGGGCATGGCAACTCACTCTGGTATCCTTGCCTGGAGAATTCCATGGACAGAGGAGCCTGGTGGGCTACAGTCCATGGGGTCACAAAGAGGCAGACACTACTGAGCTACTAACACGTGATGGGAGGTTTAAGCAACAACTGATGTTTGCTTTCTTACATTTCTGAAGGCTGGAGGTCCCGGGTCAAGGTTTCAGTTGTGGGCGAGGAGGCTCTTCTTGGCTTGCAGACTCAGCGTTTCAGCATGTGCGGAGGGAGAGCGAGTGTGAGCACACATGCTCTGGTCCCTTTGATAAGGACGCTAACCCTATGAGATCAGGAACCCACTCTCGGAAACTCATTTAAACTTAAGTAACCTTGATCGTTTACTTAGAGGCCTCATGTCCAAGTACAGGCACACAGGGCATTACACTCCAGTGTATGAGTTCAGGGTTGGGCAAAGACATTTGGTCCACAGCCCCAAGCCTCCTGTTCATCTCCCCTGGGCCCTGGCACTTCAACTCTAACAGAGGAGAGAATTCATCTTGCTGAGATCAGATGGGATGTCTGGACCACTGGGCATTTGGACTCAAGATAAATTGTTTAGTTGGATCAAGATCCCTTTTAACTTCAGCAAAGTAGTAATGAACTGAAGATGAATGTCGGTTAAAAAAAATAACAATAACTTGTAATCTAAACATCATCAACAACTACAACAAAACAGCCCTTCTCTGTAACATCTGGAGCAAAGCTAAGAAAGAGGATGTTTTATGTGCTGCACGTGTCAAATTGTCACGTGCCCAGGACCTGGCCGTGAAGTAGTCTGCAGAATCTGAGAACTCCAGCCCCATTTTGACTGCGCCCCCCCGCCCCCCAACTCTCTCCTTCTCACCTGCTCTCTCCGTCATCAGTCTGGGAGGTCAGGTGAACTGGCGCCAGGCCTGACCATGTTTTAGGGGCAAAAAAAGTGAGAAAACAGATACTTGTAACATAATCTCATAGCATCACAGAGTCAACACTTAACTCAGAATTTGATTGCTAAAACTATTTAAACATATTTTTGTAAATAGAGACACTTGAGAGTTGGAAAAGTGTCTATCTGCAGTAACATAAAATAATGCAAAGTCTTCCTGCTGTAGCATCACACAAGCATTCTGAGAAATGTCCTATTCTGCGGAACTACAGACTGAGACTCACAGGGCTTCTGAAGAAGTTAAGGTCAGCAGCAGACTCTTCATAAGCCGGGGCAGCTCAGTAATTACAGCACCGATGGTAACATGAACCCTTGCCCTCTCCACGGGCTCTGCCACCTACAGCCCCCACCTCCATATCTGCAGCCCCTCAGAGTCACACAGCTTTGAAGATCTTTGCTTCTAATAGATACCCTTCCATCAAAAGGAGAAACACAAGTCAGAGACAACCTTCTCCATCAGTCAGTGTTTTCACACAGGAAGAAATTCCTTTGTGGTTTCTCTGTCTACCCTTGCGGCTTTCCCAGATAGTTTAACACACTGGAAAACAACTGCCAAGTCACCTAGCTCTTGTCCTGAAGTAAGACATGGCTGTAAGATGCCGCGTGGTATTTTTCCCCTAAGTGTCTCATATATTGCTGCTGTTTTGATCTTGAATCCTGATGTACTCTTCAAATGATTAACGTGCTAGTGGAAACTGTCAATGAATCATCAGGATCTCTACAAATCTGTGCGTGCCTGCTGAGTTGTTTGAGTTGTGTTCAATTCTTTGTGACCCCGTGGCCTGTAACTCGCCAGGCTCCTCTGTCCATGGAGATTCTCCAGGCAAGAATACTGGAGTGGGTTGCCATGGCCTCCTCCAGGGGATCTTCCTGACCCAGGGATCAGACAGGAGGTTCCTGCTGCTCCTGCACTGCAGATGAGTTCTTTACCTCTGAGCCACCAGAGACATGCCCGTATGTCTTATCTCCCCGTATGTATGAGCTAACTTGAGTCAATGAGAAGAACACTGTGCATCAGAATAGACTGTGTTTGGAGTTGTTATCAGAGAAGGCAATGGCACCCCACTCCAGTACTCTTGCCTGGAAAATCCCATGGATGGAGGAGCTCGAAGGAGTTGTTATAAGAAAGAAGAAAAGGGTTAAAAAAGGCCAAAGGCACCACCTAATGGAAAGACCGGGCATCGCTGTGTTTCTGCTCTGCGCCGGCTTCCCCAGGAAATGGACTTCAGACCCCCAGACAGAGCTGCTGCTTCTTCTGGGGAGGAAATGAAGGTCAGTTTGTGATTGGACCAGAGAGTTTATGTGATTGGAAGGTGGATGTGAAAGTCTGAAGGAAGGCCATGGGTTCTCGATTAAGGAGTTCTTATATAGTTGGGGCTTCCCTGATAGCTCAGTTGATAAAGAATCTGCCTGCAATGCTGGAAACCCCGGTTTGATCCCTGGGTTGGGAAGATCCGCTGGAGAAGGGAAAGGCTACCCACTCCAGTATTCTGGCCTGGAGAATTCCATCCATTGTCTTGGCCATGGGGTCGCAAAGAGTCTGACATGACTGATCAATTTCCACTTTCATACAGTTGAAGTGGCAAGAAATACTTAAACCTTTTGAATTGCTTAGGGAAGGGTTTCCAGAAATAAGAACAATTCCTTTTAATTCAGGCTGCAAGCTAACATGTGAAAGGGTCCGTGAGGGTCTCTGTCAATAGAAGGAGGGTAAGAAAAAATTGAGAGGCTTCCCCAGTGGCTCAGTGGTAAAAAATCTGCCTGCATTGCAGGAGACTTAGATTCAATCCCTGGGTAGGGAAGATCCCCTGGAGGAGGGCATGGCAACCCATTCCAGTATTCCTGCCTGGAGAATCGCCCAGACAGAAGAGGGTGGACGTCAGGAGGGGAGTCTGAGGGGAGCCTGCTGTGGTCTGAAGGTCTGTGTCTCCTGGGAGGGGCTTAGGTCATGAGGATGGGGCCCTCGTGGGTGGGATTAGTGCCCTGTAGCAGAGACCCCAGGGGATCCCTGCCCTGTCTGCCCTGAGGGCCCTGAGATAAAGGGCAATGGCACAGAACCTCACTTTTCTTTAGTCCTCATCACAGAAGACGAAGCTATGCTTACAGTCCCATTCTCCCGCGTTTCAGACCAGCTTTTCCATACCTGTCCTGTGGTGATGTTCCCCACAGATATTCCTCCCTGGTCCTCCAGTTTACCTGAAGCTAGCGTTCTCTTCATCTTTAGTTCCTTATTCTTCCTCTTCCCTCGTGTGTAGGATTTACTGCTTTCCTTAGTAAATAAGAATCATAGGGTCCTCATTTTAGATGACAGGCCTGCTTTCAGGGTTAGGTTGGGAAACCCTGATCACTTCCTGTAAGCCTCATTTCTTGTTATTATTGTTCACAGTGGGAGAGGAGCCATCATCTTTAAGTCCTCAACCTGAACACACTTAATTCTTTTCTTTATTCTTCACTTTGCCTGCATCCTCTCTTAACATCACTGCCACTTCAGTCCATTTGCAGACTTCTACCCCCAAAGGAGCAGAACAGAAAGGAAATTCCACGTTATCTTCATTCCTTCCTTATTTTCACAGTAGAGGGCGTGTTCCATCCACCCTTCCTCACCACCACCCTTCCTAATTGTGGGCTCTTGTGGACTCCAAAGAGGTCATGTGTGGTGTCTAAGTCCTCCATTTTAAAATATTTATTTCACAAGATATTTAGTCCAATGGATGTACATAGTAAATAACCCATAAATAAAAGATCAGCAAATGAATAGTTGAAGCACACAATATAAATAAATAATTTGTTGTGGAGTTATTAGCATTAAATATTGACTCATTACTGAAAAAACCCAGAAACTAAATCCCTTTGTGTAGATAACCATGCTTTTATATAACCAACACGCTGCATAAGGACAGTTGAAAATAAAATATGGTTTAATGTAAGTAGTAGGATAAGAAGGGACAGGAGATTTAGGGCCATTTAGATCAATCTTCTAGCAACTTTTGAACCTTAAATGTGATATTATGACATTAATGCCTGGAAACAACCCTGAAGCTATTGGGGATTTGAGTTCATGTAATGGATATTGGAGATTGGGATTTTCTTGCCCAAACCTGTTGGAAGATTAATGGAACTGGTTGATGTTTCCTCAAAGGGTGCCATACATCCTATCATTTTGTTAGAGACAGGGCAACTCCTGAGATTACAAACAATGACAACTTCTCCTTTAAAACACACCTCAATTTCAGTTGCAAATTGATGGACCATTGCAAAGAACAAAATAGTTGCATCATTTAGATTTTTTTTTGCCACACTGTGAAAGTTTTCATTTTATAATTTCAAATCTTTAAAGACCTCAGTTATGTTTTCTCTGGATGTATTTCTTCCCACTCATTTTGAATTAAAAATGGAGAAGGAAATGGCAGCCCACTCGAGTATTCTTGCCTGCAGAATCCTGTGGATGGAGGAGCCTGGTGGGCTGCTTGTCCATTGGGTTGCACAGAATTGGACACAACTGAGGCGACTTAACATAGCATGCATGCATGCTTCCATTAGAAAAAGATCTAAGTGAGAGTTTAAGGTTTGGAATTAGAATGATAGAATTCAAAGCCCATCTTTACCATATACTGACTGTAAGACCTTTGCTTAATCTTTAGTTTTCTTAGATTTATATATAAGATTAAGGATGAGGCAAGCATATTTCCATACAATAAAAATATTTACTTCATAGGATTATTATGAGGATCAAAGGAAACAATGAGTGTAGATAACTCCCGGCACTCAGTAAGCACTTGAGAAATAGTTGGCATTGCTACTGCCTAAAATAAAGCCCTAATTAGCATCAGAAAAGCAATTACTCATCCTACTAAACCTAAGGACCAGCTTGACTTGAACAACTGTAGCTAAGTCTGTTCTGGGTCAAAGAAAGAACTCTAGCTTCTATTTGGGAAAGGTGAATTGGGGCAAATAAATGCTCACTCTGTCAGGAAGAATCAGGAGACAGATAGAAGAGCCCATACCCACATGAATGTATAGAGATGATGCTGAAAGTGGGCCCCCAACCCTCTACCACAGGCTGGGAGATCAAGAGACCCAAGTCAAAGAAGCAGAATCCCACTCCCAAATCTCACATGCATTGAGTAGTATTACAAATAACTTGATGCTTAAAAAACAAAAATACAACTTGTTACACTCACCATCTCTCTCGATTTTCATTGCAAACCTGTGGACAAGGTATTACTCAGTTCATCAAGAGGGGAAACTCAGGGTCCAGGGTTGCTGAGCACATCACTGCTGGGACAGGACCGCATCTCCGTGATGACCTGCCTGTCTGTCACTTCTGAGCTGTCCGGGGCAGACAGCTCCAGCACCATATCCCAGGAGGGGCTGATGCCCAACCGCGATGGTTTCTAGGGAGCATCATTTGTTATATAAGAAACTTACGGAAACACGTGAGAAGGAGGCCTTGGCATTTCCATCGCGGCTGCTGATCTGTGGTCACTGCTCTCTCTGCATCCATCTCCTCAGCTTTACTGGATTCTTCTTTTCCCCGGCAGTTCCCTCATTTACTTGTGTCTTTATTACTACTTTGCTTTTGCTGCTGCTCCTTTCAGAGACTCTGCAAGCTCTGGATTAATTCCTGTTCTTGCCAGTTTGCCTTCAATTTTCAACACTTGAAATGAATGAAAAAAAAAAAAGAAAATATCAGCAAAAACATAGGATTTATGTTTTAAAATCAAATAAAAATATAAACAGAAAAACCACAGTGGTATTAAAAAAGCAAAATACACCTAAGAGATGGACCCAGTAGTAGAGAAGGAAGGACAGAGAATGGAATCTATAAATGTGAAATCAGTAGAAATCACCCAATCTGAACAGCAAACAATTAGACCAGGAAAAAAGTAAGCAGAGCTTTGGGGGTTTTGGGGACAAAACATTCAACATTTGTCTTCTTGAAGTCTCAGAAGGAGATAAAACAAGTAGGGCTATAAGTTATTGGAAGAAATAATGCATGAAACTTCCCAAATTTGGCAAAAGATATAAAGCTACAAGTAGAGTCAAGAAGCTGAATAAACTTCAGACAGCATTCATGCTCCCACAAAAAAAATGTAGAAAGATACGTCATAATAAAGTTTTGAAAGCAAATATTTAGAAAACTTCCTGAAGACAATGCAAGAAATGACAAAAAATTTCTTATTGGAACCATGGAACCCAGAAGCAAGTAGCACAATGTTTTTAAAGTGCTAAAAGAAAAAAATTGTCTATTGCAAGTTCAATATCTGGTGAAACTATCCCACAGAAAGGAAAGGGACTGAAATCATATTCATATAAGGGAAAACCAAAAGAAATTGTCATTGGCAGACACCTTTACAGAGTTTGGCTAAAGGACTGACAGGAGTATGCACCTTGGGACATCAGGAAGGAGAAGATAGAGCAGAAATACAGGTGTGTGCAAAAGAACATTCTTCTCATGGCTTTTATTAAACATATTTGATCATTCAAACAGTTATTGCTCCATCTGATCCTCAAGACCAACCTTTGCTGAGATTTTGATTAGAATTTTATTAAACCTATAGATAAGTCTCAAGAGAATTCACCTGGCATATATGATCCAGACCAATGAGAGCTATGTTCACACAAAGACCTGTGCATGAGTATCCACAGCAACTTTCTTTGTCATAAGCAAAACCTGGAATCAGCCCAGATGTCCTGTAACAGGTAAATGGTTCAGCAAACTGAGAAGCAGCTACTTAGCAATGAAGATAAATGCACTGGTGATGCACATAATGACTTGGATGAACCTACAGAGAAATGCTGAGTGAGAAAAGCCAGTCCCAAAGATGACACAGTGTGTGGTTCCAGGTATGTAACATTTTTCAAAGACAACATTTTAGAAAAGCATGTTAGCTTAGTGGCTGCAAGTGTTGGAGACAGGAAAGGAGGTGTGTCAACTAAGCCTTTTGTATTTTCTCTGCTTTCTGACGGAGAAGGCAATGGCACCCCACTCCAGTATTCTTGCCTGGAAAATCCCATGGATGGAGGAGCCTGAAAGGTTGCAGTCCATGGGGTCGCTGAGGGTCAGACATGACTGAGCGAATTCACTTTCACTTTTCACTTTCATTCATTGAAGAAGGAAATGACAACCCACTCCAGTGTTCTTGCCTGGAGAATCCCAGGGATGGGGGAGCCTGGTGGGCTGCTGTCTGTGGGGTCGCACAGAGTTGGACACGACCGAAGCGACTTAGCAGCAGCAGCTGCTGCTTTCTGATCTTTTGCTTTCTGGGGGCCTTACTGATCTTGGGGAGACTGCCCATCCCAGGAATTGCCAACTCCTAGAGGTTGCAGACCCTTCAGTGCACACCCTTCATATGAAGAACAATCAATCCAGATTCCACTCTCCTGCTGCTTAGTCGCTCAGTTGAGTCCTACTCTTTGCGACCCCATGGAGGGTCGCCTTGCAGGCTCCTCGGTCCATGGGATTCTCCAGGCATGAATACCGGAGTGGGTTACCCTGCCCTTCTCCTTGAGATCTTCCTGACCCAGGGATCGGATTCACCTCTCCTGTGGTTCTTACATTGTAGGCAGATTCTTTACCACTGAGCCCCTAGGGGAGCCCATAAAAGTATGCTTTGTTTAAATTATTTTGTCTAAATGTAGTTTCATGACTTGAAAATTCCCTGAAACAAACATAAAAACATTCAGAGATGGCAGTTAAGTCTAGCAGTGTTTTGCTTAAGGAGCAACTTGTCTAGAAGTTGTATCATTTGTTGACTCTCTCATCATGAGTTGTCTGTGAAGGAGCAGCCTATTGGAGAACATCTGGCACAATACTTAATATCTGGGCAAAAGGTGGACAAGCCAAGAGGCAAGCACATATTCCTGCAAGCGTAGAAGGGCACAGCTTACCTCTCAATTAACAGGGAAGAGGGAATCTAAGCAGGAGTTAGAGGAGCACCCTGCAGAGAACAGGTGATGGAAGCTCACATTTCCAAAAATAAAGTAAATCTAGGGAAAGAGTAGCAGTTCTCCAAAGAGAAACTATTCAGTATCTTCCTCAGATGGAATCTGATATCACAGCGCTTGTGAGCAAGGACTCAACCCCAGGTGAGTCCTGCCACACACAAGCAAATCCAGGCTTAGTGTAGAAATGCCTCACTGAAAAAGTGTTTGCAGCAGGGAGAACTCTCAGACCACACGATCTGCCAGGGTCTCGAGGATCAGTTAGAGATGGGCTCCCCTTTCCTAGGGAGGAGTGAACAGACTAGAAATTCTGGGAGTGGGAGGGTGGCAGGGCTTGTGGATTATGAGATGGTTCACCCACAGGTGAACCATTTCCCCCTAAGGGCAGCAATTTTGGGGAGGTGCTTTTGGTGCTGGTGGGGGGGCACTGCTCCATCTTCTGATGCTTGGGGCGACCCCCTGTTGTTGAAGTTCAGTCACTCAGTCATGTCTGATTCTCTGCAACTCCCTGGACTGCAGCACGCCAGGCTTCCCTGTCCTTCACTGTCTCCCAGAGTGGGCTCAGACTCATGTCCATTGAGCCAGTGATGCCATCCAACCGTCTCATCCTTGGTTGCCCCCTTCTCCTTCTGCCCTTAATCTTTTCCAGAATCAGGATCTTTTCCAATGAGTCGGCTCTTCACATCAGGTGGCCAAAGTGCTAGAGCCCACGTCCAAGGGTAAATGGACGACTCCTGGTTACAGGTTGTCGATTCAAGTTAGCAGGCATTTTGCCCATGTTGTTCAGGGGACAAACAGTTCTGCTAATCATTTATGAGACCAACAGTGGGAGTTTGGAAGGTCCAAGCCTGGCCTTGTCATGAAAGAAAGAAAGTGAAAGTGAAGTCATTCAATCATGTCCAACTCTTTGTGACCCCATAGACTGTAGCCCACCAGGCTCCTCCATCCATGGGATTCTCCAGGCCAAAATACTGGAGTGGGTTGCCATTTCCTTCTCCAGGGGATTTTCCTTCTCCAGGGATCAAACTTGGGTCTCCTTCATTGCAGGCAGGTTCTTCACCGTCTGAGCCACCAGAACTTGTCATAGCCGTGTCTATCTGCATCGCCCGGGGAAGGCAGTTCTCTGCAGTGTCATGTCCAGAAAGGCAAAAGGGCTGGGGCTTCTTCCCGAGGGCACAGGGCTCAGGAAAGGTCAGCCTCATGTCTCCACAGCTGGCCCTCAGGTTCTGCTGGGGGGCTGCCTCCAAACACAGCATCTGGCATTCAGTGACGGGCTTTGTCTCGCAGAGGGAGTGGAGACAGCAAGGACTGATGGCTGAGAGACACTGAGCTCGGGACAGCCATCAAAGCCTGGTACACACTTCAGGGAGTGGAGAAAGGGTTACAAGGGAAGAGCAAAAGAATATGATTTTTTTTTAAGTGGGCTTTGGGACCAAAGATGCTGCTGTTGATGGTTTTGCTGCCTTGTTTTCTCCTTGATGGGCCTCTGGCTCTTCCCTGGGCCTGATGGTTTCTATAGACCGGATGTTTGAGTACCCCCTCTCAAATTCTGATGTGGAAGTGCATTTCCCTAATGTGAGGGGATTGTGTCATGAGGGTGGGCATTTCCGCCTCCACCAGAGAAGGACACAGCCAGCGGGGGGGGGGG
>SJYF01000790.1:3288541-3301461 GCA_006410515.1 Procapra przewalskii | reverse complement strand
GCAGACCCCAAATCTGCCAACACCATGATCTTGGACTTCCAGCCTCCACAGGTGTGAGGAGTAGCTTCTGTTGTTTCCAAGCCAGCCAGTGTATAGTACTTTTGTTACCACAGCCCAAGCAGGCTGAGACAGTGGTGCTATTTCTGTGTATCAGCAGTGGGGTACCCCCAACACACACACACACACACACACGCAAACACACACACACACCCCTCTGTCCCAGTGGTGCAGACAGCCAACACAGATTAAGGACAGAAGGCCAGGGTGGTCGAGTGGCAGCTAGCCTAGGGTGTCTCTGTGCACCTGGTAAAGCCCAGGAAAGCAGACCTCGGGCTATGTGGTCTGCACTTTGACCATGTGATATTCCAGGTGGGAAAACCATTTCCTAATAAAAGTGATGGAAACTCAGTCACTCTGACACCTAAAGCTAGGCTGTACCAAGCTCTAGAACTGTGATAAAGAAAATTCTTGTCCTGACAGGCAAGAGGGATTAAATCAACACACTCTAATGGTCCAAGAGAGAAGCAGTAATTCTCCTTGATGTTTTCTGACGCTGCTCCCTCACCAACAGAGCCTATGTTATTTGTGAAATTTCTGGTTGTTTCATTTTTTTCAGCACAAGTTGAGCATTTTTTAGGATGATGTAATATACTTCATTACAGCTTCATTTCTAAACTAAGGAATTATTTATATCAGGGTTGGCTATTTTGGAGAATGGACTGTCTCTTCAGAAAGATGAACACACACATAACACAAACTTACAGGCCCTCTGAATAGTCATTCAGTCACCTGAGAACGTAGTGCACGGATTCAGGTGGACGTCCTTTTTTGTGTAATATTTAAAATCTAGAGTTTACTTGTGCATCTGGAAGAGTCCCTTAAATTATTAAGAGTTTTACTATTTTGAAGGAAGATACTTGATGATGGTATTTATCAGTCTTGCTTTCAGTGAGGCATTCTTGCAGAACCATTTGAAATCTGTGAATGTTCAGAGCTGCCTTTAAGAAATATCACCAACAGACTGACCCAGACTGTGGCTTTGGGCAGGTTGATTCCACCCCCAACCCTGCTTCCTTATGTGGAAGCTGTGGTTCCTGTGGCCAGCGCTGCTGTGAGGGCAGTGAGGTGATGTGCAAACGCAGAACCCAGGGGCTGGGCTGTGCACTGTGCTCCGCTGTGTGCACAGGGCCGGGTAAAACACTGTGCTGCCGGACCCAACACAGGTTTATTGAGTAAACTTGGGAGCATCGCTCATAATTTTCTCACCTATAGAATGAAGAGGATTATACTATCTGATGTCTAGTGTTCAGTCTTCTAAAGAGCAACATTGCATAGGAACCTGGAATGTTAGGTCCATGAATCAAGGCAAATTGGAAGTGGTCAAACAGGAGATGGCAAGAGTGAACATCGACATTCTAGGAATCAGCGAACTAAGATGGACTGGAATGGGTGAATTTAACTCAGATGAGCATTATATCTACTACTGTGGGCAGGAATCTGTTAGAAGAAATGGAAGTAACCATTATAGTCAACAAATGAGTCAAAAATGCAGAACTTGGATGCAATCTCAAAAACGACATACTGATCTCTGTTCATTTCCAAGGCAAACCATTCAGTATCACAGTAATCCAAGTCTATGCCCTGACCAGTAACGCTGAAGAAGCTAAAGTTGAATGGTTCTATGAAGACCTATAAGACCTTCTAAAACTAACATCCTCAAAAGATATCCTTCTCATTATAGGGGACTGGAATGGAAAA
Source organism: Procapra przewalskii (assembly GCA_006410515.1). Lineage (NCBI taxonomy): Eukaryota > Metazoa > Chordata > Mammalia > Artiodactyla > Bovidae > Procapra > Procapra przewalskii. Next base: position 3,299,703 of record SJYF01000790.1, on the reverse strand, counting down.
GCAGGAAGTCAAGAAACACCTGGAAGCAAATTTGGCCTCGGAATGTGGAATGAAGCAGGGCAAAGACTAATAGAGTTCTGCCAAGAGAATGCACTGGTCATAACAAACACCCTCTTCCAACAACACGAGAGAAGACTCTACACATGGACATCACCAGCTGGTCAACACCAAAATCAGATTGATTATATTCTATGCAGCCAAAGATGGAGAAGGTCTATAGAGTCAACAAAAACAAGATTAGGAGCTGATTATGGCTCAGATCATGAACTGCCAAATTCAGAACTTAAATTGAAAAAAGTGGGGAAAACCACTAGACCATTCAGGTATGACCTAAATCAAATCCCTTATGACTATACAATGGAAGTGAGAAGTAGATTTAAGGGACTAGATCTGATTGACAGAGTGCCTGATGAACTATGGACAGAGGTTCGTGACATTGTACAGGAGATAGGAATCAAGACCATCCCGAAGAAAAATAAATGCTAAAAAGCAAAATGACTGGGTGAGGAGGCCTTACAAATAGCTGTGAAAAGAAGGGAAGCAAAAGCAAAGGAGAAAAGGAAAGATATACCCATTTGAATGCAGAGTTCCAAAGAATAGCAAGAAGAGATAAGAAAGCCTTCTTCATCGATCAATACAAAAAAATAGAGGAAAACAACAGAATGGGAAAGACTAGAGATCTCTTCAAGAAAATTAGAGATAGCAAGGGAACATATCATGCAAAGATAGGCTCGATAAAGGACAGAAATAATATGGACCTAACAGAAGCAGAAGATATTAAGAAGAGGTGGCAAGAATACACAGAAAAACTGTACAAAAAAAGAGCTTCATGACCCAGATTATCACGGTGGTGTGATCACTCACCTAGAGCCAGGCATCCTGGAATGTGAAGTCAAGTGGGCCTTAGGAAGCATCACTATGAACAAAGCCAGTGGAGGTGATGGAATTCCAGTTGAGCTATTTCAAATCCTGAAAGATGATGCTGTGAAAGTGCTGCACTCAATATGCCAGTAAATTTGGAACACTCAGCAGTGGCTGCAGGACTGGAAAAGGTCAGTTTTCATTCTAGTCCCAAAGAAAGGCAATGCCAAAGAATGCTCAAACTACCGCACAATTGCACTCATCTCACAGGCTAGTAAAGTAACGCACAAACTTCTCCAAGCCAAGCTTCAGCAACACATGAACCATGAACTTCCAGATGTTCAAGCTGGTTTTAGAAAAGGCAGAGGAACCAGAGATCAAATTGCCCACATCAGCTGGATCATTGAAAAAGCAAGAGAGTTTCAGGAAAACATCTGTTTCTGCTTTATTGACTATGCCAAAGCCTTTAACTGTGTGGATCATAATAAACTGGAAAATTCTGAAAGAGATGGGAATACCAGACCACCTGACCTGCTTCTTGAGAAATCTGTATGAAGGTCAGGAAACAACAGTTAGAACTGGACATAGAATAACAGACTGCTTCCTAATAGGAAAAGAAGTATATCCCTGCTCATTTAACTTATATGCAGAGTACATCATGAGAAACGCTGGGCTGGAGGAAGCACAAGCTGGAACCAAGATTGCCAGGAGAAATATCAATAACCTCAGATATTCAGATGATACCACCCTTATGGCAGAAAGTATAGAAGAACTAAAGAGCCTGTTAATGAAAGTGAAAGAGGTGAAAAAATCGGCTTAAAGCTCAACATTCAGAAAACGAAGATCATGGCATCTGGTCCTATCACTTCATGGCAAATAGACGGGGAAACAGTGGCTGACTTTATTTTTCTGGGCTCCAAAATCACTGCAGATGGTGACTGCAGCCATGAAATTAAAAGACACTTACTCCTTGGAAGGAAATTTATGACCACCCTAGACAGCATACTAAAAAGCAGAGACATTACTTTGCCAACAAAGGTCCGTCTAGTCAAGGCTTTGGTTTTTCCAGTGGTCATGTATGGATGTGAGAGATGGACTATAAAGAAAGCTGAGCACCAAATAATTGATGCTTTTGAACTTTGGTATTGGAGGAGACTCTTGAGAGTCCCTTGGATTGCAAGGATATCCAACCCAGTTCATCCTAAAGGAAATCAGTCCTGGGTATTCATTGGAAGGACTGATGTTGAAGCTGAAACTTCAGTACTTTGTCTACCTGATGTGAAGAGCTGACTCATTTGAAAAGAGATCCTGATGCTGGGAAAGATTGAGGGCAGGAGGAGAAGGGGATGGCAGAAGATGAGATGGTTGGATGGCATCACCGACTCAATGGACATGGGTTGGGTGGGCTCTGAGAGTTGGTGATGGGCAGGGAGGCTTGGTGTGCTGTGGTTCATGGGGTGGCAGAGTCGGACATGACTGAGCTGAACTGAACTGAACTGATCCCTCCTAACTGGGCTTTTTCTCACTTAAGATAGTGAAAGCTTGTAGTGTTCTACTGTTTATAGACAGTTTTAGACCTTTTACCTCCTGGGGCCCTCAGGATCCTGGTCACACCCATCACGTTCATTTACACCTCAGCGTTTCCAGAGACAGAGGAATGTGAACAATTGCCAAGTCCATACAGCTGAGTCTAATTCTTAGTAATAACATGTGTGTATACCGATGTTTTAAGTTTCAACAGTGTTTTCCCATATAATGTTTATGGCAGCCTCAGATTTACATGGGTCAGACAAGTGTGAATGGCATAGTTGTTTTCAGACTAAAAGAATTCAGACCGAACGAGGCTAAATGTCCTGGATCCTCACAGCTGGCCGGTGTGGACCCAGGGACTCAGCCCCAGGCCTCCTGGCTCCTGTCTGTTCGCTCTCGCCCTCCCCTCCTCCGACACCAGCTCTTCCCAACCAGGCTGAGCCCAGTTTCTTCCCCTAGAGTCTCTGCTCAGAGGGAGGAGGCCCAGGCTCCCCCTCAGCTGCTGCCATGTTTCCTCAGCCAGGATCTACCCTCTCTTCCCAAGCCTCGGAACTCAGAGGAGCTCTCTCCTAACAGATGCAGTCTGCAATGGACTTTCTCCCCCACTAGCAAAAGGGGCAGTTGAGCATTTGTAACTCAGCATCCTGGGGGATGGAGTAGGGATGTGTGTGTGTGTATCTGTATGTGTGTGTGTCTGAACATATGTGTGTGACTGTATGTGTGTCCCTGTGTGTGTGTTTGTGGGTCCATTTATATTTTCTCCCTGAATCTACCGCCTAAGAATTAGGCCCTGGTATCTAGATAGTTGGGCTTTACAGGCGGCTCTCGTCGTAAAGAAACCACCTGCCAATGAAGGAGATGTTAAGAGATGTTTGATTCCTGGGTCAGGAAGATCCCCTGGAGAAGGGCATGGCAACGCACTCCAGTATACTTGCCTGGAGAATCCCATGCACAGAGGAGCCTGGAGGGCTGCAGTCCGTGAAGGCCACATAGAGCTGGACATGAATGAAGTGACTGAGCTCACACATGGCGTAGAGCATCCATTAGAGATGGAAGATGTTAATAGTTGCAGCCAGTATCTGCTGCCTTGGATGGGTGAGGGATGATCAGTCCCCTTCACAAACCAGGGCCTTCTTTTCTCTAGAGACAGAAAACCACAGTCCTCACCGGTCATCTTTCCACGGAGTGTGCAAGGGCTTAACATTCGTGACGGGAGCACACTGAGGGAATTTAGTTTCTTGTTACCTTAACTGTGAAAAAAATTTATATAGTTTTAAAGATTACTTTCCATTTATAGTTATTTCAAAATATTGACTACTGTATTTCTCATGCTGTACAGTACATTCTTGAATCCATCTTATATCTAACAACTTAGACTCCCCGTGTTTCCCTGATAGTCCCCCTCCCTCTCCTCACTAGTAATCACTAGTTTGCTCTCTGAATCTGTGAGTCTTCTGCTTTTATGTTATATTTACTAGCTTGTTGTATATTTTAGATTCCACATTTACGTGGTATCATACAGTATTTATCTTTCTCTGTCTGACTTATATAGAACAGTATAATGCCCTCCAAGTTGCTGGAAATGACAAATTCTTGTTCTTCTTTTTATGATTGTGTAACATTACTTTGTCTGTTGACGTGCGTTGTCTTAGGTTGCTCCCATGTCTTAGGTACTATAAATAATGCAGCTATGAACATTGTAGTGTGTATTATTTTATCGAGTTAGTATTTTTGATTTTGTTTTTGGAGTAGAGTTGCTGGATCATGAGGTAGTTCTATTTTTGGGTTTTTTGAGAAACCTCCATGCTGCTTTCCACAGTGGCTGCACCAGTTTACACCCCCAGTGTAGGAGCGTTCTGTTTTCACTGAGTGCATTATGGAGAAAGTCTGGCATCTATTAAGGTGGATCACTGTAGTATCAGGGGAGGGGTGCTGGTGATGTCATGGGCAGGCCACTCTGATCCCCAAGCCATTGACCATATCTCATGTCACATTTTGGGATTTCCAAGTGGCCCAGTGGTGAGGAGCCTGCCTGCCGATGCAGGAGACTCAGGTTCAATCTCTGGGTCAGGAAGACCTTCTGGAGAAGGAAATGGCAACCCACTCCACTATTCTTGCCTGGAGAATCCATGGGCTACAGTCCATGGGGCTGCAAAGAGTCAGACACAACTGAGTGACTGGGCACGCACAGACTCTCCCCATCTGAGCCAGCAGGAACTAGGTGACCTTCCCATAATCAAATGGTGCATATTCAGCAAATACAAACTCATGTTAGAATAAGCAAACCTGGGTCCATGATGAAAAATAAAAAGTCTTCCAACAAAATGTAAGTGTGTTTGAGAATTCTTTAGGTATATATCCCTCCAAACATGTTCATGCATTTTCCATCCTCACCCACAATGGCTTTCATCCTTATGCCTGTATACGATTCTCATCTGTCCTTCGCGGCCAACTGAGGATCTTGACAGAGCAGACAATCTTCAGTAGCAGCCCCAGAGACGATATGTCATGAGAAAAGCAGATACCTTTTACTTGAGTTCCACGCTATTTCTTGTAATTACTTATGTGGCCCAGGACATGCTAATTCATCTTTCAAAACCTGTGTTTGTGTGTGATCACATGCTTTGCACTTAGCAGTCGTGTTAGTAGGGTGTCTCTCTCTTCTAACTGTGCAGAAAGGAGCCATGTCTCATACCTTTGTATCGTGGCACTTATTGCAAAGTCCTACACATGTCAGACGGAGAAGGCAATGGCACTCCACTCCAGTGCTCTTGCTTGGAAACTCCCATGGACGGAGGAGAATGGTGGGCTGCAGTCCATGGAGTCGCTAAGACTAGGACATGACTGAGCGACTTCCCTTTCACTTTTCACTTTCATGCATTGGAGAAGGAAATGGCAACCCACTCCAGTGTTCTTGCCTGGAGAATCCCAGGGACGGGGAAGCCTGGTGGGCTGCCGTCTGTGGGGTCGCACAGAGTCGGACACGACTGACGACGATGTGTGACACATGTCAGAAGCTCCACATGGATTATGTTACTGCTGTTTCTTTCCTTTGCTTTTTTTGGTTACTGCTATTTCTGTCAATAATGTGAGCAGTCACTTCCTCTTTGGAATCTGACTGCAGCATGGATCCAGGTTTCAAAGCAATAACCCAAGGATTGACTGTTTTGCAGTCATTCCAAGGATAATGATTAGCGGTTTTTAAAGAAACGTTCCCAACAGGAAAGATTTTTGTATATACGGTTTCAGCAAGTATTTTCCAGGATCTTCTTTCAATCAATAAGAAAGAAAGGACAGTCCTTCAGGGAAAGGGCTATCAAAGTGTATTTAAACTTAGAGGCAAAGTTAAAAATGAGAGCCTGGACTCTGTAACAGGACGAAGACAAATGCAATGGTTTGTACCCGCAGCCGCTGTGGCGATGGTTTATGTTTCTGTGTGAGGGGGCGAGGGCCATGTGTACGGTGGGCATGTTTATTGTGTCCATCTCTTTGCAGGTCATCCTGGTCAACATTTTTTTAATATTACCATTTTGAACACTTTTCCCAGAAACAACTCACTGAACCTAAACAGTAACATTTAAACATACGTCACCTTACAGTCAACTGAAGAACAGGAACATACTGAGCATCAGGAACGTGAGAAACAACCAAAGAACTTTAGACATAGCACACACATTAGCCCCAACTCTTTTTCACAGATAAGAAAGTGGTCTCAGAAGTGACGTGGCTTTGCCAAGAGCATAAAGCTCGAGACACATTTGATCTGAGTTGGCCCTTCTGAAATTTAGTTTCATTGGAGAATGGTTATCAGTAGAAGTCCTGGGGAAAAGCCAGCCATCAGTCTCATGTTCTTGTGGTCACTGAAGCTAGATAAACATTTATTTGTCTTTTCATGATAATTATTTAGCCTTAGAGGCAACTTTGAGTCTGTCCTCGAGGGTTTAGTGGCCTCATTATTAGACAGAGCTGATGGTGATTGAAAGTTCCTCTTCCCCAAGTCTGCCTCAGTGCAGGAGCAAAGCACTGCTAATGACCTTTGAGAATGTCCCTTCTCCCACTGCTGGGCCTAGCATCTCCAGCTCGCTGGTGTTGTACAAGCCAGGAGTGAGGCAGCCTTTCCTTTAAGTGAGGAGTGGATCTTAAACATCAGAGTCAATACAACCTGCGGTCTCTCCCCCATGGATTCCTCCTGGATTCACCTTGCGACAACCAGGGGGAGTTTGAAGAATATATTTCTTTTCTCCCACTCGAATCCAGCTTGCCACTCCTAAAATATGGATCTGAACAGATGGAGAGCCTTTCTCCATCTGGGTGCCTTCTCTCCTCCTTCAGGGACTGAAGGGATAGAAAAGGAAATGATATTTTTAAGAATTTTGTATACATCAGCCACTGTACTTATATTGTTGCTTTCTCCAAGTCTATAGGGTAAATAGCATTTTACATATTTTCTGAGAAGCAAACATATGCAAATTAAGTGTTTTTCTTTCTTTCTTTCTTTTTTTAAAAAAATGATCCCTTGCTCAGAAAGTCAGATACAGGATACAAAGCCAGTATTTTAACTCAAAGTCCACCCTGTTCACTGTACCAGTGGTTCTCAGAGAACAGTCCTGGCATGCATGCATCATCTGGAGACCTGGTGGAAAAGTAATTCTTGGGCCCTATCCTGGATAGGCTGAATAAGAAACTCTGGAGCTGGGGGTCTGCACCCCAATAGGTCTTCCACTTCATTCCCATGCACGATGAAGCCCACAGTCTGTATCCTTTTATTCAGCTCCCACTAGTGAAAGGAGACAGGGTCTAATTCTCTCCTTTCCCAATGGATCATTTACAACATGGTTTACCTCTAGACTTAGACTTACTTGACACTTCTTAATTTCCTACATCCTAATGCCACTCTTCTAAGTCATTAACAAAAAGGGAAGTACTCCCCATGTGTGTGTGTATATATGTATGTTGGTGTACACACACACACACATATACACACAGTTAAAGGTATTTATTAGAAAAATAGGGGAAAGTGCTCAGCTTATTTATTTTAAGCCAGCCAATGAGAATAGTGTAAAAAATTAAAACTTACATGAATAAATAGTCACACAGGGTCACAGAATCTTTTTTCAGTGTAAATGATCTCTCCTGGAGGGTGCTCCCAGCAAGACTGTGTTTCTGGGAGGAGTGCTTTCTACATGCCTGGCTCAGTTTTTTCATAAACTGGCACAGAGGTATCAGGAACGTGGAGACCAGCGTAGGGAAATGTAAGCTCCTTTGTGAGGGAGGGGCAGAGAGGAGGGTTTTAAATGTTGATATGGCAAAGCAAAACAGCAACAGCCTTGATAGTGCCATCCGGTCCTTAGTGAGATATGACCTTGTACAAATTACTTCATGTCTTAAATCTTTGTTTCCTCATCATTGTGTGGGAAGGGGGGGCAGTGGTAATCTTATGATAGAAACAAGATTCAGCATAAAAAGTTGTGCAAACAGTAAGTGATCATTTTACTCCATTCTTACCCTTCGCCCATCTCCCTCCCATCCTTCTTGCTCTCCTAAGATGGGCATTGCATTTAGGGAAACCCGAATCATGTGATGCCATCCCCACCCCTCTATGAAGGAGAGAGTTTCCCCAGTACCCTGGTCATCATCAGGTTTCGGTACATGCCATTAACAGAGTCAAAAGATGTCCCATTTAGCAATCACAGCAACGCACCGCACTCTCAGAGACATCCATCCACGCAATACATGTATTTCTGGCTAATTAGCATTCTCGTGTGAGCAAAGGTTTCCATTTATGATTTTGTCTCAAGTACCTTATTCATACATTCTGTCTCCTTCTCAGGCATGGTTCACCTGAAGAAAAAAAAAAGAAAGAAAGAAAAACACTCTCCCTCTTCTGTTACAGCACTTTCCAGATGTCTGAGTTGTCCACTCTTCACCTGAGTCATTACCGAGGTTAGGGTTGTCCTTATCGATCCCAGTATGTCAGACCCTCTTTGCCTTTATTGATTTCTGTACTCAGCTCTCATCCCTGGCCAGTGATGTTTCTTGTGCTGCTCAGTCTGAGTCCCAAGGCCATGGAGAGCAGTATGCCTAGGATGGAAAATGGAGGGAAAAAAAATAAGCAAATTGTAAAAACTCAGTGCCCAAGTGCTCCTGGCCCCCGCAGGCCAACACAGACATGTGGTCACATAGCTGCCTGGTGTGAGTTCCCTAGGGTAACTCACCCCCTCTAATCCCATTTGGTTGATATGGCTCTAAATATCTGGCATTTGAGTTAGATATAAATCAAGGCTTTCACAGTCATTTAAAAATCACAAGGGGAAAAAGCCTCTAGGAACCTAAGAATAGGCTTCATCGATAGGCTGATTACCTGATGGATGCGAGAGTGTTCTGGAGGGGCTTTCAGAACCCAGGCAGGGAACCTCAGATGAGATAAGAGACCAAGGGACTGTGGCTTTCTCTGCAAAAACCCAACAAGAAAAGCTAGACGCTAGGTGGCAGCAGCGCCCCACAATTGCGTTCAGACCAGCCCAGCCTGGAGATCTTGGGAGGGGGGGGAATATCACAACATTAACACAGAGACAACCATATTGCAAAATCAGCCTATCTTATTTGGCAGCCACCCCATACCCTCTTCATATTTAGGACTAGAAATTCAGCATGGATCATTGCAGCTCTCTGATATGTGATCTGGCCAAATACCGTGGGTAAATTACAGCAGGAGTGGGTAGTTACTGGTTATGGGGATCACTGTTTCTCAAAGCATGGGAATTGGATAGATGTTTCCCACTCCAGAGAAAGGAGATGGGATTTCAGACTTCAAGCAGAACCCAGGGGAGGTGGTGCTCAGCCTGAGGCCCGTCACAATAAGTGTGAGAGTGTTCAGTTACACAGGTGACGCTGAACGTTCCTAATAAAGTCAGAATCATCCTGAGTCCTAGACCAGGATGGTTAGAATTTGGAAACGGTTTTTAATGGCAGAAATCCTTCTTGGTGACACAAGTCATTAGGAAGAACAGTGCAAAGACAAGACACCGTTTCTCAAGAAGTCAGCTCTTGAGCTCCCCAAAGAGATCTTTTTTTTTTTTTTTTCCTGATGAGGAGCTTGAAATGAACTGTTTGGAGCACCTAATGGGTCTTTAAAAAGTGTTTTTGTTCACTTGCTGAGTTATAGGTACCATCTGCAGTCTGACTTAAGATCTCAGAAGGGGTGATGTGCCTGTTTCAGCCTGAAGAATTTGAAGTCCACTGAATTCCCCAAAGACTGAGCCACTCAGTCTTCCGTTCCCCCTACTCCCACCTAGGGGTGATGGGCAGAATAGGACTCAGGAAGTAGCAAACTCAAGTCATATCTGGGACTGCAGCTTTCAGAGAAGCAAACGTGCTGGTCCTCTTGAGATGCTCATCTCTGTATGAGAGGGGAGCTCTGATGCAGGTCCAGGTGCTCCCGGTGCTGTGGGTAGACCCAGCCAACCATGCTTTGATTTAGCCCTTCCCTTCGTTTCCTGGATCACCATGGTGTTCTTAAGGAGCCCAGTGACCCCTGGGACAGGGACCGCTAAGAAAAGCAGACAGGGGTCTAAAGCATTAGGAACTTGTCAACCTATTTAATCTTGAAGACGAACTGATCAAACGCAGGTGGACTGAAGCTCATGACCCATTGCCAACAGTGGGCTCTTCACCAAATACCCCACAGTGTGGGCGATGCAGCATTTAGCACTGCTAGTGTGCAGACCCTTCTGGGCACAGGTGTGGGGGTTCCATGTTCTGGTACCTCTAATTCCCTAAAGGAATTATTTAACTCATTTTGGTGGCGAATGGAGAATCCTTGAAATACCCCTTTGCAGGAGGACTAGCATTCACCGATGGCTTCTATATGAACCTTCCCCTAAAATGTCTTGTCTTGTCCCTCCAGATTGCATGGACACACCTCCTCTCTGGGGAGTTGGGTGAAAACGAGTTCATTCTGTCAACCACCGGGTTCGAGAGCTCTGCTCTCTGTCCGCTCGGTTCACCCCTTTGCAGATTCAGAAAAGCAGCTCTTCTTTCTCCGCAAGTCCTTACCCAACCCATTCCATTTCATATGGGGTTTCACCTGTAGGTGTGCCCACGGCGCCACCTCTCATCATCAGACCCCGCTATCAGTCCTCGACAAACACCCTTCTTCATTTTGACTTTATGCCCAACCTCGGTTTGTGCGTGGTTGACCTAAGTCAGGACATCAGAATAGCTCCTTGCCGTTTCGTCATCTTGACAAACACGATCTCGAAATCAAATAAACCGAGGGTGATCTCGGCCCTTGGAGCTAGAGCCTCGGCGGTTCTCTTTGCCACTGCGTTTCTTTCCCAAGTTACGCCGGGGGGCTTCTCCCCCGGCCAGGCACGAAGAGAGACCGGCGGATGGCGTCCAGCCTCTGCCCTCGCAGGACCCCTCCAGGTCGCAGAGCTGCCCGCTGGCTTGGCCTCGCCCGGGTGGGGGACGCGGGCGTCCCCCGCCCGACGCCCAACAAGTCTCCTTCCCCAGCCTGTGTGCGGCGGCGCGCGGGGAGAGCGCGGGGGAGCGCGGCGCGGGGCGGCGCGGGGAGCCGGGCGCCCGAGGCCGGGCCGGGCCCGGGATGGCGCCGTCCCAGCTCCATCCCCTCTCGGTGGGAAGGGATGGTTGAGTCCAGCCGCCGCGGCAGCGGCTCCTTGTGCCGCGAGCAGCCTGTCTTCCGCGCTCCCCGCCTTCCCTCCCGAGCCTGCCTCTCCTCCCTCCCCCCGCGCCCCCTCCCTGCCTCCTGC